>OY101450.1:47043762-47275548 GCA_956483635.1 Panzeria rudis
GAGTAGTAGTGTCTCTGCTTATCATACAGATGATAGCAGTTCAACCCCTGGCGAAGCAAAATTGATTTTTTTGAATGTATCCATGTTTGTAAAAATACATTTTAAGCCCGTAACAAAATAGTTACAATAACTGAAAACGGCATGAGTTCAATGCTCAGCAGATACTTTTAATTTTTATTGTGTTTTGTGTATTCAATGACTTTTAAATATTGAAATTTTTAATTTGTAACCCAAATGTGGTAAGTACTTGTTAAAGTAATTTGTTAAAGTTCCAAAGTAGAAGTAGTGAAGGCTGTGTTTATTACCATTTTAACTCATTACTTTGCCATCAAAATTTGTACGGGAAAGTTTAGATTTTTTTTAAAATTTTTTTTTAATTTGGCCTAAGCCAAATGCCAGCGGAAAACAAAACGTTGGTCTAGTCCAAAACCCAAATGCCTGGTCGCACTCTAAAATTGACCACATTACGTGTAATATTGCTAATTAAAATTAAGAACTTTTATTTTAAACTAATTTCAAAACCTGAAATTGCAATTATTTCAAATAGTATTGCTTTCATTTTCCCACAATTCATTTAAATCTAATATTATTCTTTCATCAGAAAACTATTCCCACTGTAAAATTAAGAAATATTATGTGAACTATTGCCATAAAAACCGTTTCATCCAGACGTATCGAGTTGATGATAAGTGCAAACAGCTGGGAGGAGGGTGTTGTAAATGAAAATAAATTCATTTTCTTTAAATTGGCCACAAATACAATTTAATCACAGAACATTTCTACAAACGTTGGCATTTGGATTTAGTAGATTTTCACACATTTTTTTTTATTACGCCAGACATACTGCCACAACAGAAAAGGAAATATATTTAACTAAAAATGGAATTTTCAACTTGGTATGTACATACAAAATAGTACATACACGCATACACATGATCTGGTAACGGTTGCCATAGACAGATGAAATAAAATAGACGTCATTACGTGTACCAACACTGAATACCGATGTACTCGTATATGGAATCCCAGTTGGCCAACTCGTCGTAGAGGACGTTTTCATCAACGTCTACTTAAGGATATTTCGAAATTTGTCATGCATAATATTTGTCGATTACAGTTTCTTTAAAGACAATCTAACAGAAACCGTACTCAAAGAAAGGGTAAAAGAAAAGTACTCAACTGGCCATGGCAACTAGTTGGTAGAATTGTCCGCAAGCTAGTCTTGCAACGTTCAATGTAAAATTTTTTATAATTTCGTTACAACAAAAAACACTACTCTTCGTATATCAGCAAATGAACTTCTTTTTTACATTGTCGCTCAGTCTGTCACCAGTTTGAATCATTTTGATACATTTCTGCTTGCTAAAATTTAGTGAAATTGAGCTGATGAAAAGTTCTGTTACAACGTCTATTAAAAGTTCTTGTATTAAATACTCTCTGAGCGACAAATTCCTCATATTGTTGTCGTAGAACACGTGTAAAAGTTCCACAAAGAAAAAAAATGTAATGGGGACATTTCTGAGGATGTTGTCATTTACATGGTCATTAATAAAAAAATGGGTGACAGTATCGCTCTTGTTGTTTGAAAATTTCCTCACTGATCTGTTTGAGCTGTCACCAACAGGTCATCGACGCTTTAACATTGTCATGCATCGGTCTTGCAAGATGTCTGAAAGACATGGCCAACCGGGATGGCACACGTACTGCAGCGTATGTTCACGTGTGAATGTACTTGTTTCTTGTGACCAAATTTGGACGAGACGTTTAAGAAAACTATTCGCAGTATGTCTGAATAAATGTTGGGTTTATGTGACTTTTTATTCTGCTTTATTTATTTTTTTCATTTTCTTTGTATTTTTTTTTCTTTTTATAGTGAATTTTATAACTTTTCCTTAAATTGTCATTACAGTTGAAATATAAATCTTGCAAACGTTTATTTCTTAAGAATACCAAAAATCTATCTTTTCACTGAAATTTCCTTAAATAAAGAAAACTTGTTTAAAATGATGAAAGCCATATTTATCATTTACTAGATATAACAAACATCATAAAAGCAAATAGAAAATTGTAAACGTTTTATATTGTTAAGGCCATAATAATTGTTCAAGTATGTATAAGGTATTTAATATATTGTTAGTTGTTGTCAGCTATGAGATTATCAACCAGACGCGGATGCAAGTTTAGCTTTTGGGGGAGATTTTAAATGCAACAACTAGTGTTTGGGATTTCCCGCACTTTAGCACTTCCCGGGAAACGGAAATAGAAAAATCGCGTTCCCGGGAAGTTTCAAAAATTGGCGAAATTTTAATTGTTTTAAAAATTAATTAATAAAAACAAGCAATTCTAAAACAAATTTTGAAGTGAATTCAAGGCAAATAAAGTTTATATTTGTTAAAAATTAAATTTTGGGCCTCCAAACAGGACTGCCAAATGATTTTTATCAAAAATCTACACTTTTCGGGGGAAAATCAGCATTTTCGGCACTTCTATTCGAAAAATCGGCATAAATAAAACTAAGCATTTTTCGTGGTTTTTATTAATTTTTATTGATAAGAAAACAAAAAATAGCAACCGGCAGTAATTTCATGCGGTTTATAAACATAAATGGATAACATAAAAATGATTTTACAAGCTTAAATATATACCATGGAATATATATGATTTACAGAATGAATACATTTTCGAATTTATCATTTTTGCTAAATCGCTTTTAATATGAGTGTCAAAATAATTGGTTTTATGAGTTTCAAATAACCTTTAGAATAAAGAATTCCTTATAAAGTTTAATTTTTTAAGGAACATCCAAGGTAGATTCATTGCAGGACCACCACGACGACAACAAATGCAACACCAAAAAACACATGTATTTTGTTCGTAGAAACATACCAGAAATATGTCAAATCTATTGTGTATGTGTTGCACACATTCATAAGCTCTCTAAAATTTACGAACACATGCCAGTTGTCGATAGAAGCCCAGCGGGAAATAGAAGGAGTACGGATGCCTTCTAGAAGGCCTTTGTACTCCTTCTTTTGGATAAACAAGGCAGCGAGCACGCCATTCCATACTCGTATCTTTTTTACACGTTGTCATTGCGGGGTATGTCTTCCGTTTGGCAGTTCGGGAAGGCCTGACAAAAGACCTTCTAAAAAGGCAATTTTGAAGGGTTTCTAAGGAAGGTGTGCTAAAAAGCAAATGGAGGTATATTTTTTTAATCTCGGTATTTTTTATTTTTATAGCGGCTTCTTTAATTTTGATTAATGTTATTTTTTATATCGAATTATTTCCTTTCATCTAAAGTAATTTTTTATACGAATGTATTTATTAAGAATGTTTTGGATGTGAATAGCTTCGCCAGTGTAAGTATAAGTTAATCAACTCCATTATAAACGGCATAATAACAGCACATACGATGTATCTTGAATGTAAATTTCAGCTTTATATACAAATTACTTGCGAAAAAAGAATATGAGAATGTTATTTATAAAAAACATTTTTAATGAATAAAACCAGTGTTGTCAACTCAATGCTTTTCGGGCTGTTTTTAGTGCTTTTTCAACTTTTCAATGCGAAAATATTTAGAACTACTGCTCGGTGCTTTGTTAATCTATTTTTAGTGCTTTTTTGTTACGGTGGAACTAAACTCAAAATTCCGAAATAAATTTGTTTATCTAAAAAATATTTTTTTAGGGTAAATTTTTTTTGTTAATGTAACTATTTAATGAACATAATTGTTTGCAGTCTTGCAGAAGAATAAAAGTAGCAAAATTTATATGAATTACATTCGAGAAAAAAAGCTATGGTTTATGTTTTTTCTTTTAAAAGCGTCAAAGGCCATATCGAAAAGTATTTTTGTACGTATTTCGTTTGATTGACACTTAAGAGTAATTTAAAAAATGTTTGACATAAGAAGAAGAGTTTATATATTTACCCTCTTCGATTTCAACGAAATTCGACATAAGTGTGTATATTCCAGGTGGCATGCAATAATGTTCATAGAAATAACGTCCACCGGACAACTTGAAAACTATGCACAATAGACTCTTGTCAGCTAAATTCATTCTGTTAAAAAAATAAAGAAAGCTAAACTATTATTTTTTCAGGATGCATAAGGTTAAAGAATACATTGGCAACTTAGATGCTCTTGTAGCAGGAAGCTATGCCCTTTTTAATCAATATTTGTTAAGAGGAAACTAAAACCTTTGGAATGACAACAACATTATCTGATAACGCGCTCTAAAGCAATTTAATTTTAAATATGACGAAAGTTTCTCAAAAATAGCCAAGATGCCCAATAGAGCTGGTCAATTTGTATGGAGGGAAAACCGAAAAAATCGTATAACAAAAACACAATCTACGGACGATTCTGAAAATTTTTCTCCAAGAAACCATGGGTCGGAAATGAGTTCCTAACCGCGCAAATCAATATTTGGCTTTATATATAGTTGAAAGCAAATAAATACAAACAAATCGGTCTATTTTCCCCTTCTGAGTTCTATAAAATTTTTGTTCGGATGATGCCTCTGGTGTAACCAGTATTAGCGCGAAATCTTGGCTCAATATACTTTCTGGTTAGCGAAATATAGCGGCTTGAAAATTTAAAAATTCAACAAAAATGTATTAAGCCAATACTTCAAAATTATTTCTACTACTTACCCTAAATATTCTACTGTGGTTTTATATTAAAGGGCACAAAATGGACTTTAAAATGATATTTGTTTGTCACGATTTTATTTTTCAATCTTCAGAGGTAAATTTTTACTGATCTTCTGTCTACATAATTTGAGGTCTGAAGACTGCAAAATAATAGCATAACATATGAAAAGTAAAATTTGTTTCCTTTAATATGACCCTCAATGGAATATCTAGGGTAAGTAAGGGTAAGTAAGTTTTTGGATTGTCGGAAATTTTTTAAATTACTCAATATAAGAATTTATTTAAATAAAATGAAAAATAAATTTCAGTACTTTTTTTCAAATACTACTCGTCATTTTAATTGTTTCAGTGCTTTTTGAAATTGAAAAGTTGACAACGCCGAACAAAAAGAATTTCTTTTACTTTGGCAAAAAACAAAACAAAACATGCTACTCCTTCTCTTCTCGCTTCTCATAGAAGCGAATATGGAATGTGTATCTTATCTTTTATACGGAAGAGCCGAGGCCTTCTTTAAGGCATTCTTTAGCAGTTAGATAAGAAAGGTAATTGAATTAAAAAACTTTCTGAGCACGCCTTTAATAAGGGCTGAATTAAGAAGGTCTTCTGAGTTTTCCCGCTGGGAACATATCAGACATGTGTCAAAATCTACTGTCTGTGTGACACAAACATTCTCAAATTTACTTAAACAGCTCTTCTCGTAGTGTTACCTGTTCAATCTACCTTGGGAACATCGAAATTTAGTTTAGTTTTGAAATCGAAGCGTGTTGTCCATTGGCTTCATAAAAAACGGTATTTTTCACCTAAAATCGGCATTTGGTAGTTTTTTAATGGAAAAATCGACACTTTTAGCAGCCCTGCCTCCAAATCATTTTATAAATAAGTTGCCGTAATGTTTTTTTTTATTTTCTTGCCATATTTCCGGAAGGATTCTTACTGTTAGGTACAAGCAAGTTACAGTACTATACTCAGCCGTGATGAATTTTACATACCCTGAGCCACAGTCTGTCTAAACGTCTGATTTTTCATTTGATTTCTCTTAAAACATCTCGTTCAGGGTTTCATTAATAGGGTCGACTTGTAATTAATTTAAGTCGTGTCCACTCAAAGTTTTTACAGCTTCGATAACCTTAAACTTTCCACTAAACTTTAGGAAATCATTAGAGCAGTGCAATCATTGATGCTTATACAAAGTACTCCACCTTGTTCTATGATAGTGATGTTTTAGAGTCAAGCAATAATTTTTTTCGTAGACGGGTTAGCAGAAATGGCATCGAAATTTTATGAAATTTTCGCATAAGTTTGAAACGTTTACATTTTTATTTTGTATTAAAACAAAAATTGTATGGAAACTTTAGTAATATTTTAAATAAACATTGAAAATTTTATTGATATTTTTGTAATTTTCAGGAAACAAAGCGACAAACGTTCGTTTTTTGTTACTACTAATGCTGGCTTTAGACGACATTTTTTTTACATATGGCTTGTCAGGTGTGTGAGACATATGTAACTGCGCATGTTTGTCAAAATTGTCAATTTACAGACGGTTTATAATTTTTGCTTTCACACGTACATATGCAATTACATCTGACATAACCTCTGAGTGTTCACAACAGCTAAATTTTTGCACAATTTTCATAAATGTATAAAGTGCTCTATGCGTTTTAATTTTTTTTTCAACCAAACCACACTTTTGTTCATTCAATACAGCTGATGTCATATGTCTTGTCAGATGAAAATAAAACACGATCTAATTCAAAAATTTTCATATAACTTTGCTTCTGTTTTTTCTGAGAATCACAATGGATCTAATAGGGTCTCCGAGTGGATGTGCGGTATAGAACTACCCTTCCTAACCTAAGCTAACCTTGCTTCCGTATATGTCATCTGACAATCTTTCAGATGTTTCACACGACATGTATAACTTTTTCAGTGGGAAATTTGACACGTCAGATGTAAAATACATGTCGTCTAAAGTCAGCATAAATGAAATTTTGCTGTATCTTGTTCTCTTGAGTATACACTAGACATCTGCAACAAGCTATTTAAAACGCCTTTTTAAATCGCACTATGTTTTTCCAAATCGTGCTTTGATTTGACTTGAAATTTACATGCTAAGATATCAATCACATCATACAAAAACAAGAATGATTTACAAATCATAGGCTTGTATGTATAAGTCAAATGTGCGTAGAGCAATGAACAAGAAAAGACAGGAGATCATTTTAGGTTGCAAGACATGATTTAAATTGCGTGCATCGCATATGTGTTTAGTGTCTTTTTGCTTTTTTTGTTTTTATTTATGTTTGTATGTGGATTAGTACATATTTATTTACAATTACATACATATATCTATGTATGTATGGGTCAAATCTAGTAATTGAAAATATACCCTCCTTGTTGACCGAATTATCTAAAATTTGGATGACACTTTTACTGAGTGTTGCCATTTTCGTACCTTTTAGTGTTGCCGTTTTTTTCCGGGGAACTTCTGGGATTTCAGGGAGATTTTTGTAAATTTTTTGGGAGTCCGGGGAACTTCTGGAATTTAGGGGAGATTTTTGTAAACGTTTTTGCGAGTCCGGGGAGCTTTTGGTATTATGGAGAGATTTTAGTCCCAGTTTTTTGGAATCCTGTGTGTTTGTGGGTTAGGAAACACATGTCATCGGCATATTCTATCTAAGTCACCCAGTTGGCCTAGTAAACCCCACGTTATCCCATTGGTCGCGTTTGCTGCAGTTTTCATTACGACGTCTAGCACTATATTGAACAAGAGTGGTGACATTACACATCCTTGTCGCACGCCGACAGCCACATTGATTTGGTCACCTAGTTGGTTTTCATGCAGAACTTTACGTGGCTCCCCTGTATAGACCTTGAATGAGAGTGTGAGAATGGTGGTGTGCCTTTACATGCCAAAGCATTCCAGATAGATATGTGGCTCAGGGTGTGATTCTGAGGCTGTTCACGTGATCAACGCACGATTTATGTGGGCGAAAACCAGCTTGTTGCGGCCTAAGCTCAGGCTCCAATGCGCTCGAGAGACGATGAGTAATTATATATGCTTTTATTTTATTCACCATGCTTAGGAGAGCGATTCCCCTCCAGTTTCCACACTCGGACAAGTTACCTTTCTTGGGAATTTCAACGATGATGCCTTCACCCGTCATTGATGATGTCTTAAAGATTTGGCCAACTGGGAATGTTAGTATGATTGCATTTCGTTTGTGCTTATACCAACGCTTATGTCAGAACGTCCATGGGCATTATGACACTTTCAAAATATTCAGGTACCACAAATAAAAGTAATCAAAACCTATCGTGGTGGGCATCACGTTAAAGGTCATAAAAATACTATTCTAGCGATGTATAAAATTTTCAAAATGGTGGTCATGGGACAGCATAGTCAGGGATAAAAATTCAAATTCATCAAAACCTATCGCGGTGGGCATCATATTAAAGAGCATAAAATGCCATTTTAATATATAACTAGTAAACATTTTCGTCGTAGCAGGGTTTTATACGTGATTCACAAGGTGATTTTTAATCATGACTATTTTTTCTGTGTTCCATGTTTTTTTATATTCTTCTTTAGTTCGATTCGAGTTTTCTCTCATTTTCTCTCTCTCTTTCTCTCTCTCTCTTATGTAATTGTGTTATGGTTTTTGTTGTTATGAATGAGTAAATGAAGCAAATTTTGAGAATAATTTATAAAAAAAACACTTGAAAATAAAAATCACCGTATAAATGCAAGAGCTTTTTAAAAGATGTTTTCAAAGATAAATGAAAAAATTCATGGTTTTTTAATCACTGTGTGAATTGGGTGTTAGTTTTTAACATTTAATTTCTAGTTTAGTGCAAATGAAGCTAGTAAAAAAAATTTTTTTTTGTCACGTCCACTTTGAAAATTGAAAGTGGTTTTATTCCAAAGAAAATGCCCAATTTCCGTTATCGCATGAAGCAACTTACCAAGTTAAAGCCACTTTCTATCGGAATGATATTCTCTGAAATGCCTGATAGTTTATTTTACATCAACAGGTTTCTAACGAAATTTTGCTAATTTCCGCTTGCATAGAATAAACTTTAAAGAGTTTTCAAACATTTCAACCATCTTTCATAATAAGTTTGTGCAAATAATTTTGACGATGACTTGCCATTTCATCAGTCCTTCTATCGCTTAAGTTCTAATATATCATATAATAAAGATAACAAGTTATATTCACTTCAAATTGATAACATTCGTCTTTAACGACGAGGTGCACAGAGATCGCACAAAACAAAAATTAAAAAAAACACAAGACAGACAGTTAACATCTCAAGTTATCAGAAATTTAATAATTGTTTGTTAATTAAATTATCTGTTTTTAATTGTTAAAAACAACATTAGGAAAAAATTAAAACAATAAGAAAAATAAGAAACACTTGTTGTTATCTTTGTTTAAAGAAATTATACAAGTACGTGTAAACACTCGCCTTTCATGCGAAAAAAAATGAGCTCAGATATTGATATTGAAACAATAACCACCTTGACATTGAAAACTGAATGTGGAAATATGCATACAAGTATATACATACGTATACTACATAATTTATAAGACAAAATAAGCTAATTTTTATAAATACTTTGTACATACACTGAAAATAGTCTATGCAACATTTTACGAAAAAAAACCTTTCGCAGTTACTTTTTTCGTAGAATACACGAAAACCTTCCGTAAACAATTTTCTTTGTTAAAAAATATATTTGACACAAAAAATTAATAATTATGTTATGAGTTAAGTCGAACTGTATGGGTTTATATCCAAAGAAATTTAATTATTTTAGCTTGCACGGAGGGTTGAACTGACAAGTTTCGATAGCTTCCGCTAATCTCGTCAGAGTTCTTTTCCGCGTAGACCACTGGACCAAAGTCGGTGGTTTGCAGTCAAGAGTTGAATGTCATCTACCTAAGCTAGACAATCATCTAGAGTGTAATATCATCTACCTTAGGTAGATGATATTCAACTCTTGACTGCAAACCACCGACTTTGGTCGAGTGGTCTGTCTACGCGGAAAAGAAATCTGACGAGATTCGCGGGAGCTTTCGAAATATGCCAGTACAACCCTACGTGCAGTCAAAATTTTTCTTAGTCTACGCTTTACATTTATCTCTAAATAAAAATATAATTTAATCGAAGAATTAAATTGAAACCGAACTCAAGCCAAAATAGTTAAAATTTTTTGGATACAAAAATTTAATACATATTTTTTTATATTTTGATATATTATTCAGGTACATATAAGACAATAAAACCAATTTTTACCTGTTAAAAATAAATAAAAAATAATAGCGAGTAAAAAATAAGAGTGAGTGAGAGGCTTAGTGATATGAAGAATAAGAGTTCGTATCACGGTTGAGGCAAACTTTTTTTACTTTTATTTATTTTTATACCTTACGAACGATTTTCGTGGTGCGAAATTACGAAATACTTCGTAATATGTACGAGCGCTTTCGTGTTGAATGGATTTATTCAGTGTAGTTAAGAACGAATTCAAATATTTTCTTTTTAAATTATTATGGGATAATTGCAATAAAAAGTTCAGACAAAGTTCGCACTTTATTCAAAAACATTAAAAGCGTACATTAGAAAGAAGTGAATTGTTCGACCAAAATGTTTGTCAAAGAGTGTGGCAAAGGGTTTTCTAATTAGTGCAAGTCGACTCTGATAGTCTGTGGCTATATTGTTTTTATGGCGTCTGTCAAATCTATTGTTTATTATCCATTCACTGCTGGATTATCACAATGACAAGTTACACGATTGGCCAGCCGTTCAATATTTTATATTTAGCAAAATGAGTGTTCGTTAGTGCAACCGTTTAATTTTAAAGTTTTTTCTTTTTTTTTCTAATAAAACTTATTTTGTGGAATGGATATACATGCACTTGTTCATTAGGGTGGGTCAACTTTTTTTTTTACTAAAATTGCAAGGTTGGATGGATTTCGAGCTTGCGGAAAAATATGTTGTAAGAGGCTTAGTTCGTATTCTAGCAAGCAGTGATTGGGACAGACCCTCTGCGAATAGTATAAAAATTTGTCTTGGACACTTTTGTTATAGGAAAAATTATAAAAACTGCCGCGGCGTATACTCAATAGTTTATCAATACATTGATAAGTGATACTCACGCGCCATCATTTATTGGGACAATCACTGCACGTTGGGACAGAATTAAAAAATGAACGGACAAAATTAATAGCGTCACTTGTTTTAATTTTAGGCGTGCCAAAATCAGCACCCATGGGGTTTTCAAAGGTACTGAGTTGATTTCTGGTATTATTTTGGCCAACGGGCAAAGAACGTCGGGGGCGGGATGTAGGGGAGTAAAATAAAACACAACACTACATCAGTGTACAGCCGACGGGAGAAAAGAGCGTGGATAACTGTACCTTTTCTCATAGCAATTTCATAACGTCGTAGTGTTTGACTTTAGGCGTGCCAAAATCAGCACTTGGGGAGTTTTTGAGGGTGCTAAGTTGATTTCTGCCATTATTTTGCCCATTGGGGAAGAGGGGCAGATTTATGGGGGGGTTGTTAGAATGAAATTAAAAAACGAAATGGGTATCGTTTTACATGTTTCTAGGTGCTCCGATTTCATTTGTGCCAAATTTCTCCACCGATTTAAAAAAAAATTTAGACCAAAATGCAAGCAAAACCTTTCAAACAAAAACTAATTTTAAGAATCTGTTATTATTATTGGTTTGCTGCTTTCTAATGCCTTTTCCCATGTTTATGGGTCAAACCAATAATAAGGTGACGAAATGACAGTTATGCTTGGGCCAGCAAATTTCCCCACCGATTTTCGAAAAAGAAGTTATGGGACCTGCATGCAAACAGAAAAAAATTAAATATTGGAAAATCGGTTCACAAATGATTATGCGTGTGCAAACTTGAAAAAAATACACATGAATTGATACATCCTTCTTTTTTGTAGTAGGTTAATAAATGTATAAGTTAAAAAAAGTTTTCTTCAGCAAACGGTGGTAAAGGGTAACGAAATAAAATGAGAGACTTCTGTTAGGATCCCAAGTATTCAGAAGTGCATCTAGCCGGTCCTAATTTTTGCCGGTCCAAAAAAATAAATGTGTTTCAGTCAATTTCTTTCACAATTTCGTGGCTCTTGTAACACAAAATAAATGAATAAAGTTTAAAACTACCAAAAACATATCCTTCGTGTAACACACGTCTGCTGAAAATAGTCCAAAATTAGCCTCCATGCAAGTATTAAAAAAAAAGCACAACTTTTACCCATTTTAGACCCATGAGTTCTAGAGGAAAGTTGTTTAGAATTCTTCGTAGAATCATTTCTCCCCTACGATTTTTTACCTGTTTTGCACCCGTGCAAATCGACCCAACCTATTGTTCATATGTATATTTTTCGAGTATTATTAAAGTCCACATTTTCGTTTTTGATCAAATTTATATAAATTAAGTCAAATATTTACTTACTTTGGATTTACATATTATGCACATCTAACAAGTGTTTGAAATATGCTATAGTTGAATTCGAATCTACGGAAAATAGAAGACAAAATACATTTTTATTAGTTATCAAATGAAATATTAACCTGCATACATATGTAAATATAAACAAATTACAACTTTTTATTGACAAGCACCACGATTGTCCGAAAACTTAAAATGCTACGCACACACACACTGTGCCATTTTATGACATCGCAAGCAAACATGATTGTGTATACTAGCGGCAACGTTTGCCACTTCCGATGTTTTTCGGTGTGTGGCAAACTATTTGCGCGTCTAATGTTTACGGTTGTCACAATAATGCGACAATATTGCAGTCACAAAAACAAAATGAGAGCATGTTGTCATTTTGTCGCATGGAGTTTTTAATTTGAAATATGATGCCACAAAATGACAACAAAATAAATGTTCAATGAGTACGAAGCATAAGTAATTGCTGCCTACAAATTGAAGTATGGTCCCCTCGGTTCAATTAGTCAACCATTTTTGTTTTCTTTATCTAACGTGTCGTTGATAAAGTCCGGAGTCCAACCACTAATCAATGATGCCAGCACCTTCCTAAGCCTACCAGTACTCTCCAGTAGGGAGCAATTTGTTTTTTGGCAGTGGCTTTCAAATACCTGTAAAAAGTTTCTCTTTTAACTCCCAAATATACACAGAACATTTCACCTGCCACATCAGATATTTAGAGGTTCCCCCAGCATCATTAAGTTTGGCTAAGTTGTTGAATTTAGTCTACAAATCACAAATATTTTATCAATGCTAAGTGCCATTCTGATTGTTGTCCTCTTAGTATAAGATAGAAAATGTTCACCTGGAAACGTGCGTGTTGAGACTCTCTTCAAACGTTGTTCCAACGATATCAGTCGTACTATTTCACTGTGAGATCCTTTGAATTTTACGGCCGAGATCAATAAATAATATTCATATAAGTAGTATTTTCAATTTCCTATTCACTGTTTAAGTAATTATTGTAATATTTTAGCAAATATTATTTCTCTTTATTACAGTAAAATGTCTTAGGTCAAAAGACAACCAACGAAGACCTGTCCTGTGTTAGGTTTACCAGAGAAGACACCAGTATCTCAATTACCAACTTATAATGACGTTATAAAACAGCAAAAGAGCCGACCGTTCGCGATGTATCCGAAAGATTGGCGCAGGAAATTTTAGAAATTTCCCAAAAAGCATCGGAACCAATAGTCAGTTTTAAGACCATGAAAAATATAGAATCTTATCAAGGCAGTCAAATAAACAAAAGTTACCAAGAAAAGATTAATAGATTTATAACTGTGTCTCACAGATTATTTGATGTTTGCAGTTACAAATGCAAATTTATCTCAAATTGTACTTGTTTAAAAGACAGACGTCTTCTCAAGGAAGAAATAAATTTTTTACTCGATCAAAGAAGAACAAGAAAAATGGTGATAAGCGATGTGGTTGCAACTATAAAAAATAAAAAAGAAGAGAGAAAAGAAAAAGGTTTGTTGCGTAACCCTATTGTTCTCGCTCGTTACCTGATGACTTGACAATCGAAAAAAACAGTTCAAGCGATAGCGTAGCTTCCACTTCTTACTTCGAAACGCCAAAAACAAATAGTTGCGCCACCACAAAAAAAAAGATATTTTTAAAAAATGTTGCCATTATTTCAGAAATCGGTCGAAGTGGTGTCACTGATTGTTAAAAGTTGCGCCGGGATAGAACTACAGCTTTACAGGATGCAGATCGCTAAAAAAAATTCTACGCGGTAGGTATTTTGATGGTAAAAACTTGGATTAGTATTCAGAAGACTGATAAATTTTACAGAAAAAGATTACTAGAAGACCATTTCGGGCATGTCACGTGTGATTTGGGAATTTCTAAAGATATTAAAGTTACTATACTAACTAACTTGAAATACAAATTGGTGAAACTTAGTGAAATAGTTGTTGTTGGCTGCCACGGAACAGTAGTAAAATACAGGTTTTAAAGATGGTATTATTCGTTTGGTGGACGAAGAACTTAATAAACCATTACAGCGGTTTATCTGCCAGTTGCATTCCAGTGAGATACCACTATGACATCTGTTGTTACATTTGGACGGAAAAACTACAGGGCTTAAATGCTTTTGAAGTGCCATTAGATCTCAATTATAAAAATGTGAAAGAATGCCAATAGTCGAATTCACTTTCATTCGTACAATATTAACTGAAGGAATGATTGGAGTACCGACCAAAAATATATTTACGATATTATGACCGCCATCAGCACTGGTGTGTTTTCTTCAGATTTAGCTAATATTGAAACTGGCTCATAACAGCATTCTAAGATTATATGCTACTAAAACTGATCCCGAAGAGACATTTCTGATATTAGCCATATACGTGATGAGACTTTATGGTCCGATGAGGTTTACTATAAAATCTAGTCCCTCGTGTATAAATGGAGCTAAGCACCTGTGGCAAACAATTAGACTGAGTAGCTATTTGAATGTCGATTGACAAGGTAATCCAACGAAATGGATATTTCGGTCAACCAGAAAATCCTCTTATTGCTATGCTTGGAAATGACAGAGAATTCATACGAGATCAGGCGTACCGATGAATTTTAAAAGCATTAACTGAGAATACTCCAGTACTTTGAACATTTAAAGTGCACATAGAAAAAAAGGAAGCCTCAAATGCTATCCTCCGGGATAATCAACCTTCTATTCTCCGGAATAGAAGGTTTCGTTGATTACCATGATATCTGAGCCAGGCAAACATCATACGATGGTGGAATCTTATAGGACTATAATCCTGTTGTCTTAACATGTCAAAACTATTTGAAAAGCTAATTATGACTAAGCTAACAACCATACTGAATGGTACTGCATGCATTCCAGACCACCAATTCGGTTTTAGGAGACAACATAGTACGATTGAACAAACACATAGACTCGTGAACGTGGTTACAAAAACCTTCGAAGAAAAGAAATATTGTTCTGCGCTCTTCATCGATGTTTCTCAGGCATTTGATAAAGTATGGCACGAAGGTTTAAGACATAAACTAAAGCAAAACCTACCCGAAAACACCCTTAAGCTTTTAGAAAGCTACTTCACTGAGCGAAAGTTTGTTGTTAAAGTAGGTAATTTTCTAAGACCTCCGCAACCGATTGAAGGCGGTGTTTCTCAAGGCAGCATCCTCGGTCCTGTATTATATCTGATATGTGCCGCTGACTTGCCGGTAAGCAGTAACATACACACATCAACATTTGCTGATGATACAGCTTTTCTAAGTGTTCACAAAAGCCATCAAGAAGCTTCCGGCAAACTGCAAGAGTATGTACCCCAGTTAGAAAAATGGCTAAAACAATGGCGGATAAAAATTAACGAACAAAAAAGTCTACACATTACTTTTACATTGTGCAAAGAAACCAGCCCATCTATACAAATAAATAACCAAACTATACCTCAACACACTGAAGTAAAATATCTCAGTGTTCATCTTGATCGTTGTCTAACATGGAAGTCCCACATAAATGTAAAGCTGACCCAAATGAAATTAAAAGAAGTTCGAATGAATTGGCTCAATGGAAGGAACTTTACTATAAGCATCTCGATTCTAAAACCAATATGGGCCTATGGTATCCAGTTATGGGGCACTGCCTCGGCATCAAATGTAGAAAAAATTCAAAGGCAACAAAATAAAATACTCCGTACGATTACAGCAGCCCCATGGTATGTCAGAAACAAGCGAATTCATAAAGATTTAGTGTTTTCTAAACACGTGACGAGATACATTAAGAAACTTAAGTTGCGCCCAAATCCTCTGGCCCGAAACATCATTAGCTTTAGAGGCCACACTTGGCTGAGAAAGAGGGTCACTCTTGCTCGCACCCGAACACGAGAGACCTAGACAACCAAAACCAATCGCTAAAACAAAATTTTTCTCTGGCATTGGCTGGACTTAAAAATTAAAATTTTAGAGTTAAGATTTGATTACTTATTGTTAGTTAAATTTTATTGAAGATACAATAAATAAATATAAGCATTAAAAAAACTTGAAATGGATCTTTATGTCGCTATGCCGTTGAAAAAAATATATTAAAAAAAATTTTTCGTTATACATTATCGCTCCACCCTACTGTCCAGGATGCTTTGTGAGTAGCAAGAGCACCTAAATAAAACAGTTGGAGCGCTATAATTACGTTCATTCGGCCTGAGCATTTCGATTTACGTGCAACCACCACCTAATTCCCGAGATTCCCGAAGAGCTTTCAGTTTTATTGAAATTTTGAGTGTTGTTAATATCAACTTTTTTTAATATGTTCAAGTTGCTTTAATCATAGTTTTTCGATGTACAGTTTTATTGAAGTTTTAAGAGGTTGTTGAGTTTAAATGTTTTTTTTTCGAGGCATATTTATCAGGTATACGTGTCCCGCTTTGCCTCGAAAAATGCCTTCTTGAAATGTCAAAAAATGTACCGAAAATGTATGTTGAAAGTAATCACCAGGGCAGGGAAGCCACCTGGCATGAATTCGCTTGTTTTTTTGTTTTTTTTTTTTTGTATTTGAGTTGTATAGTGAATTTTGACTTTTTCGAATATGTTCGATTATTTTTCTGGCCATCATAGCACCACCCAGTGGTTCCAATTGCAAAAATTGTAATAAATCTTTATCTTTGGAACTTGCGATCCGATTACAAACAAATGTAAGCAAAAATCATGTTTGGCCTACCTTGTTGAAGCACGCTGTGAGGTAAATTTTTTCTCGTCATATATGGCAACAGTGTTATTGTTACGTACTTGACGAATTTCTCGTTCGTCCATTCAACAATTATTATAGAATAAAGCAAAGACAGAGAGGCACAGAGTAAAATATTAAAAAGAAGATAATTAAAACAAAATTGTCTACGCTTGAATACATCAACTGGCAACTAAACAGTCACTAGCAATTGATTAACATTTGAATGATCGACCGACCGCCCGCCCACACATGTGAATAAATCAGCCAGCCAAAGACTTTAAATGAAATGGATAAAATTAAGATTTAGATTCTGGTTTGTTTTCATCTTCGTTAATTTTATTATGTGCATCATCATGATCATCATCGACAAAATATGAATTGAGAACAACAGGTTTTTTATTTCTATTTGAATAGAATTTTGTTTCAATTTGCTATGCCTACCCAGTAAAAAAAAAGTTTCAAATGAAGTGAACAAGATCCAGTACGTGTGAGCCGGAAGTGGTGCAAGTCCGCATAATTTCTAATGACTTTTGCAAGAAGTTATCTTTTTTTATGACTATTTCTTGTACCCGAAGTCATGTTGATGATGTTAAGAAAATTAGATTTTTTAGATGTACTTTTTAATCAACTCAAAGGAACTAATTTTTCATTACTTCTATAGAGCTGCGAAGAATCGCTTATTGCAAATAATTGAAATATGGTTTTGCCAGTGATTTTAATGCTGTTATTGATGTATGTTCTTTAACCTTACAATGAAAAATTAAACTGAAAGGAATGTTTCAGATGCCTACATTTATATATTTAAATCAAGAATTTCAAATGACTTCCAATTTTGCATAAAGAAAATAACTTTTTAATTAATTATCGAGATTTTGTTAATAATCACTTTCTGAGAAGTAGAAAATGCACACTTATTGATACTTTGTAAGTAGAGAAAAAGTAGTTCCCCAAAAATTTTTTCACTGGGTATTTATATTAAATTTTATGAATTAAAATATTAAAACGGATGTTAGCACTAATAACAACGGCAACAACAACAACTTCAGCACCGCAAATAGAAAACAAATAACAAATAAAATGTACGTAGCCCGTATACAGTTTGTGAAGAAAATGTTTGAACATGCTGAATGAGTTTTTAATTTTTTATCTATTTTGCTTCTGTGTAGCAGTTAATCGCACTTAATGTAGTTGTCGTCAGAGACGATAACTATTTATTTCAATTGTCGTTATTTTATCGACGACTGAATAATTGATATTCTATAAGAAAATTTGACGCCGATATTATATTGGACAACTCTGGTCGATAGCATTTTTGGTAATGATTTGATGATGATGAAAAAAACTGCAATCTTTATATGTCAAGAGATTTTCGGAAAGATATTTTAATCTAAATGGACGTTATAAAAACTAAAAAGTTAATACCGGTCGTATGCCTGCTAACATTTTTAAACCTCTAAATGCATTTTTACAAGTTTGATTTTTTTTAGATATGACTACTTTGTAATAGAGGAACGTTAGATGCACTTGGTCGACCGAAAAGATTACGAGATGGCTGGGTTAGCAGAAGGTAACAATATCATGATTCAAAAGCATGAATAATTACGGAGACCATCCTTTTGTGCATTACATTAGTGCATTTGAAAGCTTTGTTCTGTGTAAGTTATCTTGAGTAGAAAATATAAAAATTTTTCAAACTTTTCTTTTAACACTTTCGTAAATATCTGCAAAAAGGACTTTGTGTAAAAATTTCAGAAAAAATAAACAAAGAAATCTTAGCAAAGATTCATATAACCGGTTATGCCGACTTAAGTAAGTGACATTTACACTAAGTAAAAAGGAACAAAGGAAGGCTGAAGTGGTTACCACGCTGAATACAAACCCTGAGATCTTTGGTTCGAGACTTAGTTTCAGGCAAGCTATCAACATCATGCATTTTTCTGATGTGCATTGGTGTGTCGTTGTGTTTATTGTGGTTAAACTGTTAAATTGATGAAGGCATGGCACTGATCTCTTATCAACACTGGTATCATTCTAAGGCACATCACAGAACCCTCCTTTGGCGGCGTTGTAGCAGAAACGTCGGCGAGTTAAAATAACCCTATCGGAAACGTAGATAACTTTAAGTTAACTTTAAGTTAAATATTTCGCAACTAGTTCTGACTGACACTTGGATTACTTTCCCATGGAAACAACTAACTATTTTAACATTGCGATGTCCTAGGCGGCAGTCAATTGTCCCACTCCGCACTACTTTTCAACTAACTTAAAGTTGACTTTATTTAAGTCACCTGGTAGTTAGTATAATTGCAAAAATATGTTGCTTGGGTTCGAACTATATATGAGACGTTTTATAGTCAACGCGCTAACCACCCAGCTAAGGTACCATTTAAAATAATAACAGCAAAAAGTTAATATAAACTTGAAATGAGTTTCCAAATAGCTGAGAGTAAAGTTGTTGGCTCTCACCAAACCCGATTATGTACTCAACTTAAGAATTGAGTTTCTGGATTTCATTCTCTAGTTAGTCTGAGAAAAGTTAACTTTAAGTTGATTATTTTGTAGTCGACTAGTGATTTTCCGACAGGGAACTAATAAAATGGTCGCACAGATTAAACAAATTAATTACTCAACTTGACCCCAGAGGCGCTGCAACACTGCTCTACAAAATTTAACGAAAAATGCGCAATAGCAGAGTTAAAAATCTATTATCTACACTATCCCTTTCCCAAAGAAGGTAACATATTAATTAATTAATTATTAGGCAGTAATTGCCTGAGTGTGTTACTTCTCTTTTGAAAGAAAAAAAGATAAACACTACCCTCTAGTCAGTCTAGAACCATACGTCTCTATGTCAACACTCTTTTCTCTACCGACAATTGTACTAGTTAAAATGTCGACAACTTTCCTTTTATGCGCGAGTAGGGGTACGTTAGAGACAACAGTTGGAGTATATTTCTGGTGATATTGTCAACGAAAGCGTCAACAGTTTGCTTTCTTTTTTTATTATGCTGCGCAGTCAATGGCAGAGTTGGAAGCCGGGCGGATTTTTGAATTTCAATTGATATTTTTTAATTTCAATTGATTTTTTTTAACTGAATTGATATTTTTTAATTTCGAATGAAAATTTTTTAATTTCAGTTGATATGTTTTAAGATATAACCGGAAAGTGTATATCGTCACAGAAAATGCAAAAAGCCCTATCTAACATTTTAAAAGTTTTACAGGAGAGGCATAAAACTTGTTTAAATGAAAACTATATTGACAATTAGTGCAAAATCTTACAATACAAGCAAACAAGGACCCACAAATTTATATATTTATTGTAAAATTTTTCACTAACTCTCAATATATTTTTTCATCTAAACAAGTTTTATGCTTCTCCTGTTAAACTTTTAAAATGTTAAATAGGGCTTTTTGCATTTTCTGTGACGATAGATAATTGTCATTAGGCGATTACATTGGCTGGTGTACGCCTGGTCATTAGTAGTATTGACAATGTCACTAGTAAATCACTATAATTTCATTATCGACATCGATCGCGGAAATATCAATATTGTAGACTAGAGCCCCTAAAATTTACTAGTGAATCGTTGGTGATAATGTATCCATGTGGTCCCAAATGAACCACTTAGTCAATAGTGCTATAGTCTACTGGTGGATTTACAATGACAAGCAAATGTTAAATGTCAATAGATGATTACATTGTCTGGGGTACATCTCGTCAGTAGTACTACTGACAATGTCATTAGTAAATCACTACAATTTCACTATTCGCATTTCCTGGAGGGTACGTACAAAAACATGTTGAATTAGAAAGTGGTTGTCTACTTATTTTATTAATACATATCAACAAATTGTAAATATGTACTTTCAGATAATGAGAAAAAAGACGTACTAATTTTATTAAAAACTAGGTAGTAGTTCTAATTTGAAGCATAGTAATAAGATAAATAAGTACCACTCATTACTTTGTAATCCGTTAATAAAGTCCAACCGATTACAAAAATTACAGTGTTTACTGGGTTTATTCACTTAAATTTACATGAAACACACAGAAAAATATCATCAAACAGCCACTAACAAATCAAATCATTAATATTTAATTTAAATTCAAAAATATATTTAATCAATATAACAAATTAGGATGTTGATACAACAAACACAGACATGTTTTCAACAAACTGAGTTAATTAAATTTTTTGTAATGTATGGCGCAAAAATCCAACAGTTTTTGCAAATTTTTTTTATAAAAAAACTTGTGAAAAATTCAACAATCATCATTGTTGATATTATAAATTAAAATCGCTTCGAGAGTTGTGTATTTGTATAGTATAAAAAATATTGTTGACATAACAATTATGTATGATAACAGTTATGTATGATAATACTAACAAAATTTGGTTCGAAAATTAAACAATCGCAATAATTAAACAATAACAATAATTTCAACTGAAATAATTTTAAAATCTAACAAAAAAAAATTTCATACAACACACATACTGCGTATGCATTATTTTTTCGGCTTTTTTGCAGAAACGCACTTGGCAGGAATCGAACCTGTGACCTTCCGGGTAATAGCCTGGCACACTAGCCAGTACACTATGGGAGTCAACAAATTACTTGTTGATACATTTAATTGAAAATATTTTTTGCAAAACATAACGTTTTTTGAGAACCCAGTTTATTAAAAATATTTTTCTTGTGAACGCCTCAATTGCGAATAACACAATAATTTTAATTGGAAATAATCGAGTTGATTTTATTTTCTAATGGCACAAATGCCGTTTTTGTATTTACAAAAATCGTTGTAGCTGCCATTTTAAAAGTTTTAATTGTATTTACAAATAAATTAATTGCATTTGCAAATCTTTTTTTTTTCTGTGCACTGTTTTGCATTTAATTTCGCATAAAAAGAAAGAAGTTCCAAAAATGGGTAATTTTTTAATTTTTTTCATAGTCTTGGCTGGGGCAGCCAACTACAATACACATTTTTCTGATGCCTACGGTAAAATAATTAATAAAATAGCTACATTAAATTCATGGCGTTTCAACTTGAAATAACTTTAATGAAACATGATTCGTCGCGTTGTTTCAATATCCAATTCACGTTGTTCCAACTTGAAATAACTTTGAATCAGCATTATTCTTTGTGTTATTTGAGTATTAAATTCTCGTTGTTTCAACTTGAAATAATTTTGATTCAACAGGATTCTTCGTATTCATCATTATTCTTTGTGTTATTTGAGTATTAAATTCCCATTGTTTCAACTTGAAATAATTTTGATTCAACAGGATTCTTCGTATTATTAGCTGTACTGGAATATTAAATCACCATGAAATATTGTTACATATTTGAAAAGGAAAAATGTTCTTTGAAGTTTATTGTAAAATCATGTTGAATTAACATGAAACACCTATGAAGCAAAATCACTACCGAAAAATGTTAAATTAACCTTATTTTCGACGATTTTAATATGAAATTTGTTGGTGTATATTGGTCCAGTCTAAGGAATAATACACAAACTCTGAAAATGACAATGTCTACATATTATATTAGGATTTCAATATGGTTCGTTGCTCCCTTCAGAGCAACACCCTTTAAATTTTTAGCTTTCATTAACTTTTATTCTTTGTTGTTGCACTTACACAGATCTTGTGAAAATGTCAGACCTGCACCTCTTACAGTTCTCAAGATAGAAGCTTGCACAAGACAGAGAGAAACAATTCTCACCTTTGGAGTACGGAACCATAAAAAAGGCTTAAAATATTAACAAAAATTTTAATGCATTTGATTTTTTTGTTTTTATGTCTTAAAACTAGATTTACTTTACAATTAATTTAAATTTTGTAACGTGCTTTTTCCCAATTTAATATTTTACATTCTAACGGCACTTTTCACAATATATGATTAAGAGTTAACGTGGACTTTAACAACGACAAGTTTTGTATGCCGAACTTGCCGTTAAAGGCGATGTTAACTTTTAATTGTACATTGTGAAAAGGGCCGTCAGTAATATATTAAGGTTTTATTGAAATACATTGATGAAGTTCCTATGCGCATTTCATTGGGACTAATACCCCTCGATATTCAATTTCAATGTACATATATTAATAAAACGGCCCTTTCACAATTTTCGATTAAAAGTTAACGTGAACTTTAAGGGCAAGTTCGGCATACAAAACTTCCCCTTAAATTTCACGTTAACCGTTAATCATACATTGTGAAAAGGGCCGTTAGAAAGTAAAATATTAAAATTAATTATAAATCAATGATTCCAGAAAAAAAACTTTTTACATTCACTTTATTTTTCAATTTAATTTTTTACTTGGAGTCATAAGAAAAATTAATAGAAAATTAGAGAAAACGTTGTTTAATATCATCTCTTATTTTTTCAGCTCCCTCAGTAGTAGTAAGTTCTTCGTCATCTACAGGATCATCAGCTTGTCTATCTTCTACACTGTTTGCATTCTCATATGCAATATCTAAACCATACTCCACACATATGTTGTGAAGTGCAGCGCAAACCTTAACAATTTTTGCCGCTTTCCCAGGCTTATAATGAAGTTGGCGTTTTGCAAGACAACAAAATCGGGTTTTTAATATACCAATCGTTCTTTCTACTGTATTTCTCACTTTAGCATGTTTGGCGTTAAAAATAGCCTCCGCACTACCTTCGGTAGTAGAGCGATATGGCGTAATCAGGTATGGCTCGAGGGGATATCCTGCATCTCCTGGTAATAAAATTACATTATTAAAAAATGGTGGCTATTCTCGAAACGCTTCGAAGAAATGAAAATTTTGCATCGAAACAAAAACAAAGTTTCAAAAATAGTTTTTGTTTTCGATACATTTCTTAAATGAAATAAACGTGAGAATTTAAACGCATTGCTCTCTCGCACTCTCTTTTCAAAACGGTAAGTTTGGCATGATAAACAAAAACAATTTTTTTATATTTATACTATTTTGTTTTTGTTTTACATGTAACTTTCACTAGGTGGACGCGTATTCGAGAATATCCACCAATATTTAAATTAACATTAAATTTTTTACCTAAAATCCATGAATTACGTTCTCCAGCAGTATATTGTTCTTGTAGTACTCTTCTAGCTTGGCTATGGTTCCAAATTAAGGAATCATGGACTGTACCTGCATTTTCGGCATCTACAAAGCGTATTCGCATTTTATGATCACAAATCTATTTTAAAGTCAAATATCTATGATTATAAAATACAAAAAGAAATATTTAATACACATACTATCATAGCATTTATACTATAATAAGAATTGCGGTTTAGGTACAGATGCTGTTCTTCTTTCTTTGGCGCTACAATTTTGATGTGGAATCCATCCACGCACCCAATGACACCAGGAAAATCTGTTTCTTCAAAAAATTTCAGTTTAGCTTCATTTTTTTCACCATTAGTCATTTCACATTTTATCCACTGGGGACAAATCGTCATTTCCAAGGCCTCCAGAGTCTCAGACAGAATCTTAGAAACAATAGGCTGCGATAGCCCTAAGTTAGTATCGCTTCCAACACTCAGCTGGTACGATGCCTGTGCTAAAAAATTTAATGTAGCTGCCAACTTTACTGCTTTCGTAATGAATGTGGATCTGATACCGTTTTTCATATTAGGTGCTATTGTTTCCAGCACATATGTAAAGGCTGTTTTATTTAATCGAAAGTAACTTTCAAATCTTCGGAATAAATAACAAAATAACATAGTTTTATAGGTAGAGATATTTGTTTTTTTTTTTTTGCTACTTACTTATTATCCGGTAGATTGAAGATATTGGTCTTCTGCCTGATTAGCCTTCTTTCTGATGCAGGGGTTTGTTTGATTTCTTCATCGCTCGAATCAGAACTTGTATCACTAACAAAAAACATTTTCCCGCAAAAATACCAAACACAATAAAACAGCTAAGTGAAATCTGAGAGATGTGTTTTTTTCATTCAAATTATTTTGTTTTATTTAACGTTGTTGTAACACTGTTAGAGAATGCAAATTTATTATCGAAGTGATGCCGAGGTCGATACAAACAAAGTGGTGTTGGTTTGAAAATGGCGTCGACAACTAGAATAAGGGTGAATATACAAGTATATGGGTATATAGTACATAAAATAATATCACATATCGACAGCTTATATTCAAAACCCTCTATATTCCATTTTAACAAAAAATCACTCTTAAAAGCAATTTTTATGTAATTCTATCGTAATTATTATTCCTCTATCTTACACAGTTATCTATTACGAATCCAAAACTCTCTATATCCTAAAATATTATTTAAATAAAAACCGTTTAAATTAAAATCATCAGATTTTTTTATAACACTGTGATACACTAAAATTATTCAGAAGTTCTCATGTCCCAATTCTGTTTTGTTGGAGCCCATAGAGAACGATAATACCGGAAGGTTGAACTGACAGCTGTTTCGAGACTACCAAGTCTACTCATCAGAGGCCTTTTTACCTACACTACCAGTGACAGTAGCAATAACAGTAGCGAAAATCCTACTAATTCTAGTAAGCTCAATTAACAGACTGTCGCCATCTCGCGGCGAGCCGCACCTATTAATGAACTTTTTTCTAAATGTTCGGAACTTCACTAACTGTCTTTTCTTAGCATGTTCAACTATTTTTTGAATGTTTATTTTGCCCAAGTTTTTAGAACAGTACACATTCATGTTTTAGCTAAGTGTCTTTAGGGTTTTAATAATTGAGTTATTCATTTTTAGTCGAACTGTATGATTTTTATCCAAAGTTATTTAATTAGTTTGGCTTAAGCTCATTTTTATTTTAATCTTTCGATCAAATTATTTTTTATTTAAGAAAGAAATTCTAAAGCATGTAAATATTGAACATTCAAAGAAAGAAAAATTTTGGATGTACGGAAGGTACATCCTTCCGAGATATGGTTTCAACAGGATGGCTCTACGTACTATACGTCGACCGCGACTTTGGACTTATTGAAATGAAAATTTGGCAATAGGTGGATTTCGAGAAATGCACCTATTGTATATATTGTACTCCAAGGTCGTGCGATTTGACATCTCTCGATTATTTTCTGTGGGGCCACATAAAGTTACTGCTTTTTGCGGATAAAGCTGCAACAATTGACGCCTTGAGTTCCAACATTATTCGTATTAATCGCGACATTCTGCCAGCAATGCTCGAAAAAGTGTTTCCGCGGTGGTCATACATCCGAAATAATTTTCAAATTTTAATGCCATGTATTGATCTTTCGAATAAAACAAAATTTCTATTGGGCTTAAAAAATATCCTCTATAAATTTGGTAATATTTTTGATATCGATTCAGTAGTGGTCAAAGTATACTTATAAAGACCAGAAAACTACATAATAAATATTTTCTCATTTCACCTGCTATTTTTTTTCTCTTGCAATTGCATTAAAGTAGTTAGTCCAGAGTAAAGAAGTCTGGATTATATGGAAGCTATGGACACGCAGAGTTTAAAGCTTTGCCCTAACATAAATACTTTATCCGTTTATTTGAAACAGCGCTTGCAACTACATTTTTTTATTTACAAACATTGGTGGAGTGAACTTAATGAATATGTGTCCGCGTCGGTATGTATTTCGTGCATAGTAAATCTTTTAAAAATATTGCTTATCAGCAGGGCTCGGACTTTCATGAAAATTCATGTTTTTTGTAGTGATAAACCAAGAGGTATTGACTAACTATCCATGCGAATCATTAAATTTTAAGCAGTTTAGCATCGATTTGTAGTTGCATATTTTTGCATATTTTGGTGGTAAATGAAAATGTTTGCATATTTTGGCATTAAATGCAAATATTTGGAGTTATAAAAACTTTTTTAATGCATATTTCTCAATTTTTTAACAAAATATTAATAGGCCGATTATAGATGGCACGCGAGCCTCAGTTGGGATGCAAGTTGCTGACAATGATACTACTGATAGCAACTGCCAACTGTGAGCTGGGGACTTACTTTGTATTGCGATGCGTAAGAAAACCTGATCGCATTTGTATGTTATTCACATTGCAATGCGAAAGCATTTCTTTCCTTTCGAATTACAGAGTAACCCCCTGTCAATTTCAGTTGCTATTTAGTGCCTTTCTGGCAACCATTAATTTTCAGTTACCGACTGGCAACGCAACTAAAGTTCTGTTGCATTAAATAATAGACCCAATTACGTTTGTTTTATGTTTTTTTTTTCTGTAATAATAATAAAAAATTAAAAATATACTATCATATTATTTTAGTTTTAGTACTTTGTTCGTAGGTAAATGCATATTTTTGCGCATATTTTAATTTTTTTTAGGAGCATTTGTTAAACGCTTAAAATCAATTTTTAGTTGGATGAAAGTCCGAGCCCTGCTTATCAGATTTCTTGGCAATGACAATTTATTCTGACGGATGTGGTGAGTATCAAACCATTATTTAGTTACACATGCTATTGTGTACTTAAAATTAAGTTTTCAGCGTCGGGCGCGGTAGGGACCGCCCGATATCTTGATAATAACGATCCGACTAGTTTTTCCAGATTTTCTGGTTAGCTATAAAGATTATGATTAAAACTCGCTCTAACTATAAGGAATCTTAAGAACCGGAGAAAAACCACGAAACTCACGAAAAAGCTTGCTAATAGCAGCATGATAACAAAGTCTAATATTGTTTAAAAATCGCTCTCTTTACAGACTGAAAACCTGCAAAAAGTCGCTTTTGTCCCGAAAATTGCAAAAATTCGCGAGAATTAGCAAAATCTGAAACAAGCCAATCTGAAACAACACAAAAAAAGTCGCAAGTTTACGCAAAATTTGTAAATGTAAACAAAATCTCAGAAAAAAATGCTAATATCGCGCAAATTGCAATGTCTGTGTTCTTTAATTTTGATGTTGTAATAAAACCACATTATATTATTTGTTAAAGTTTACTGAATTCACCTCTATCGTTCATAATATGTGTTGCCAATATGTGCAAAATTTTATAATTAATTACACGTAGCATTTAGTTCAGAGGGCAAATTACGACATTCGATATCGATCAAAATTTGTATTTAAATTGCATTGGAATTTCGATGGATATTGAATGTCGTAATTTTCCCCTTGGATTTTAAAACATAAATATCACAGAACAAAGATTTTAAAATATCCTATCATTAAACGAAGTAAACAGTTTTTATGCTCTCCTGAAAGGTTGTGATTTTTAGTATATGGGGTTTTGAATATAAGCCGTCGATATCTAACAAAAATTACGAATTAAAACAAAATAGATTAAAAAACTAGCTAGTTAAATTGTCACAAAAATAAAAACAAAAAAGTTGTTACAATCTCTATTAAAACATTTTCTTTACAAACTGTAGATTAGACCAAATCACCTTGTACGAAAAACGTGATTTTGTTACCCCTCTCATTATATAGACACCCAAAAAGGGGTAACAAATATATATTTCTTTTTTTCCTATAAGTCTGTCTAATGTACAAACTTGCATACAGCGTTGCCAGAAGCTTTTCGAAGAAAATCATCATTTGGCGAAATAAAAATCATATTTGGATATAAAAACTTTTATTCCAAAGCTGAACAATGGGACTTTTACAGCAAACTAAAATAAAAACGCGTTCTTTAAGATTATATGATTTCTTTTATGTCATCTACTAGATAGGAAAGTTACCACTTTTTTGGCAACCAATATTAAAAAGATACTTGTAAAAAATTCGTGAACAATTTTGAAAATCGCGATCAATCAGCGAAGTATATAAAATATCGGCATGACTGTAAGAACATATAAAAATGCGACAAAGTCACTTCCACCGCAACAAAAAAAAACTAGTCCGAAAACACAACTATGTGCACTGGTACACAGAAAAACATATTTCAGCTTTGAAATAAAAATATGTGGAATATACAAACTTTAATGATCAAATCCGTTTTCAGTTTTTTCCTATCACGTACAGATTTTTTAATGGGCATGACTTAGATTTTCACTAGGTATAGTTTTCAGTATAGTTTACCCTAACTCGAGAATAGTTTATCCAATTTCAATAAATAATGCACCAAAAAATGCAGCATAAAATTACCTTTAAGTCATTAATTTTCAACTGCTTCGGAGTTATTCAGAAAGTAGCGGCGAAAAATGCGTTTTTCATGCAAAATGAAACTTTTACTTTGTTTTCAAAAAGTCATGGAAAATGAAGAGGGAAGCTATGTAGGTATATTAGTAATATAATAAGCCATAAACCATTAAAATCGAAAGGCATGATATGTTTCAATAAATATTTATATATCGTCACAGAAAATATATGATCAATTGGTGCAACATTTCGCAATAAATATATAAATTTGTTGGTCCTTTTTTTAATTATATTTACTTAATTCACAAAACCTCTTGTATATTTGTATCAAGTGTAATATTGTATTAAATACAATAGTGTAAACTTTTTGTTGATAATTTTCATATAAAAATTAGTGTATTCAATACACTTTTATTTCATATGTTTTGAAAAAGTCGTATTTCTTACGATACTCAGACAGCATTTGTATGTACTCTCTGAGAGTATTTGTATGTAGCTTGTTCTTCTTTTGTCCATCAATACAATAATAGTTCCCGTCCAGACTTGCAATTTTTGTTGCAGAAACTCTTAGGGCTAGGCCACACGGGCGTTTTTAAAACGCGCGTTTCTGCTTTTTTGTATTAAATTTGAAGTTTTATAAAATGTAGAACTTTCAAATTTAATATAAAAAATCAGAAACGCGCGTTTTAAAAACGCCCGTGTGGGGTGGCCCTTAAGCTTATAGGTGAGAGAGGTGACAAGATTGGGGAGGGGTACACAGTTTCATGTGCTCTGCAATTCTCTTTTGCTTTGAAATTCGCACTGCAAATTTCAAGTTGGCTGTAGGTGTATTTGACGTTTTATTTTATTTTGCATAAGAAAATTGCAAAACTAGAATTTCATAATGTGGACACTAATGCAATTTTGCAGCAGAATTTAAAAAAAATTGTAGCAACAAAAATTGGAAGTCTGAACTTACAAGCCGATACAAGTTACACTAGGTGTTCACAAACATATAAATAAAAAGTGTATTTGATACAAGAAAGGCGATACAAATTGTTGTGAATTAAGCAATTGTAAAATTGTGCACTAATTGTCAATGTATTTTTTTCATTTAAACAAGTTTCATACTTCTTCTGTAAACCTTTTAAAATGTCAGATGGGGCTTTTTGCATTTTCTCTGACTATATACATATAAAAAGTATAAAAATCATAATTTGCGAGAAAAACATCATCATTTGGGGAAAAATATTATCAAATCATATTTTGGTTTAAAAATCATCAAAAATATGATAAAATCATCGTTCTGGCAACGCTGCTTGCATACAAATATTTGTATGAATGAATGTTGTTTGTTATGAATAAACAGTAGAAATTAAATGAGAGCAGTAAACTAAAAATTGAGTATCAAAAGAGTCATTGGGATGGAAGTGCAAGCAATAAAAACAAAATACATAAGTGGTTATTACAAAATATGTCTGAAATAAATTTGAGCACAGAGATGGGAAATGTAATTAAATTTAATTGAACGTTTTTCAATTGTAGTTTTATTGAGGAACTGTCAAATAATAGTCAATTGTTTCGTTAAATGAAAAAATTGCAAAAGTTATTACAAAAGGAAACACTTAAAGCTTGTTAAACTAAAAGGCACATAAAAAAACTGTAATAACTAAGGTGTCATATGATTTTTAAATATGGTCAAATGGATCCAATTTATTTAGTAACGAATGCAGTGGAAAAGTGTTATGTGGAATGTTTCAAAGCAAATTGTTTTTAAAATTTTTATATAAAGCGTTTTATTTAGAACTAAGATCTTATTTTAGACAGATTCAGTACTTTAGTATAGGTTGCAGTGAAATTTGTGGCACATAAACGCAGACACCAGACAATCCACTTGAATTCTAAGGGGCCGCTTAAAGGCAGTATTAGGAATCCTAAGATTTCTTCACTTTGCTTACCTAAGATAGGCAGATTCAGTGACACTCACCAAGTCAAAATAAGCTTAAATAATTCTTGAAAAAAAATAACGGCTCAAAAACATAAAGACGTGCGGATAGATGGATGGACAACAAGCCCGAAATAAAAATTCAGTAAGAGTGCTATATTCGGCCATGCCGAATTTCGCATAACCTTCATAAATAACCAATCATGGATTAACATTTTCTCTCAGATGAGGAATTATTTTTTCTTTTTCTGATCTATTTAGACAAATCCTGATATATCAGTCCTAGTGCGAAGTCTTTAACTTTTCTAGGGCTTCGAAAAATCGATTTCACCTACAAACAAACGCACAGTGGTTTCAAAACTTTTTTTGCGGAAATAATTTGGTAACTCGTGGACCCTTCAATACGTCTTTATGCGATTTCACACAAACATAGCTGAGGTGTTTTTAAGTTCACATGGGAAGGCACGACTTCTTAACGTTAGGGGTGTCTTGTTGGCAAAGTCCCAAAGTTGGCTATCTCGCACGGTTACATTTAAAAAAAACTCGCCAAAAGTTAATTTATAGTGCAAATGCTATAGCTTTTTACATATAGATACTTCTTGGAATATATCTTACAGTTTCAGAGATAATTGCGACCGAAATTTTTTAATATGTATTTTTGGTCCACCTTGATTGAGTAAGGGGCATGTGATCAAGGGGTATAAGATCAAAAAAAGAAAATTCTGAGTAATTAAGCTTCAAAGTTTTTTGTTCCCATGCATTTCATACATAATATTTTTGGTTAATAACACATACCATCTTTTGAGATCATCGTACAGGTCTAAGTTTTTGTAGATTGATAGATATTGGTATTAAGTGTTGATTCCCTCAATTGTTATAGTTTTGGCACTTGTACACCTTTGCTTTTGGTGTCTTGTTGGCAAAGTTCCAAAGTTGGCTATCTCGTACGGTTATATTTAAAAAAACTCGCCAAAAGTTAATTTATAGTGCAAATGTCATAGCTTTTTACATATAGATACTTATTGGAATATATCTTACAGTTTCAGAGATAGTTGCGACCGAAATTTTTTAATTTGTGTTTTAGGTCCACCTTGATTGAGGAAGGGCCTTAAGATCAAGGGGTATAAGATCAAAAAAAGAAAATTCTGAGTAATTAAGCTTCAAAGTTTTTTGTTCACATGCATTTGATAGATAATATTTTCGGTTACTAACACATACCATCTTTTGAGATCATCGTACAGGTCTAAGTTTTTGTAGATTGATAGATATTGGTATTAAGTGTTGACTCCTGCATATAACTATCTCAATTTTTATAGTTTTGGCACTTGTACACCTTTGCTTTTCACTCCCTCAATTATAATTTTTGAAATATAACAGCAATATATATGGTAATATTGGAAACAAAACGCAGAAAATTTCATGCCGATATCTTACACGCATTTAAATATGAAACATGTAAAAAATGTTAGATATTTAGGGTTTTTTCCAAAAAAAAAAGGTGGAACATACAAAAGTTTTGGCAGTTTAACAACAACTAAAAAAAACAATAAAAAATTAGTGCAGAAGAAAAATCGGGTCAAAGGAAGTAATGGTTCTCCCTACAGCCCTATACAAAATTTACCGACTTGAAAGAAAATTTATAGTTTCCTTAAAATTTCCTCAGAGTGCAAAGCAACGATCATCACAAAACTTCTAATTTTCGAAGGCCTTAGGTATTGCCTAAATATACCGCAAGTTATTTAGATATCAGAACGTAAATAAACGACAAGGCGACCATTTTTATTATTATGATTATTTCGAACGTATTTGCTTTGTGAATCCAAATTGATTATTAGGCTAAGGTTCGTAACGTTATATTCAGAAAGAATTGGGCATGATTAATATTCCAAGGAACAAGGGAAAAATTAACATAACTTAATTTTTCAACGTACACATCAGACCAGAGTAGCGCCACTTTCCATTTTTGTACAAAAAAATTTTTTTTTGGAACATATATTCCCCATTTTAGGAATTCCAGTATTTAATTAGCAAAACTCGTAAGTACTATTTTTTTACCTATACAAGCTCAAAAGTTTATTTTCAAGTTAAAAAATTTATTAATTCGCTTTGGTCTTGCAGCAAAATAATAAATCTAGTCTTATATAAGACCCTCGAATTTTTTTCTTGTGGCCATTTTCTGTTTGGACAGGCCACTGATTGCACCAAGCTGTCATAAAATGCCCACGGATTTTATATAATACATTTCCAAACTTACAGAGCGGCCTAGACTTTCTCCGACAAAGACTAAAATATTCACTGAGAACGACGCTATAGCTCTCAAAACCTGAACATTGTTGCCACCATATTTAGCTCATGTTCCATTCAATTGCTGTTCTGGCCAATATCTGTCAATGATCGATTGGCTAAGCACATGACCAATCCATATCCACTTTCTTCTGCGTATATCAGTTGTTATAGTCTTATAGCACTAAATTTATACGATGAAATGCTGGCATGTAATAACTTGCATGGAAATAATGTCCACGGCCTTTGGCCGTGCTTAAGGGTTCTTTCCTCTGGGTACGTCGAATAATGACTAAAGATTTTTGGCTAGGCAGGCAATCTTTACTCAACGAAGTCACTGTTCGACATACCTAGAGGAGAAAACACCTAAGCCCGACCGAAGACCGGTTAGACAGAAGCAAAGCCCGTACTTTTCTTCTCAAAAAGGAAATAATGTCCATCTCCATGGACGTTATTGCATGCCACTGATGAAATATTTCATAAAATTTTCTTTATAAATATTTTTTTATTCGCTTCTTGCAAGCGCGGAAAAGCAAAGCTGGTAAAGAAAGTTGAGAAAAGATATCTGAAATTTCATTTCATACCAATTTTTATCAACCCAACTTGTCTCCTTGCCCATTCTATAGTAATAAAGAAAGTTTCATGAAATTTTCATCAAAAAGACAAAGAAAGAAATAAAAGAGGAAAAAATGACTGAAAGCGAATTAAAAATAAAAAGGCTCAAAGTATCGATAAAAGTTTTAATGCATTTGATTTTATTGTTTTTATTTCTTAAATCTAAATATACATACTTTTATTTATTATGATTATTTCTAACTTATTTGCTTATGATTTCAAATTCATTATTAGGCTAACGTTCGTAAAGTTATATTCAGAAAGACTCAGCCGTGATTAATATTTCAAGAAACAGGGGGAAAATTTACATCCATTTAATTTTTCAACGTACACAGCAGAACATAGCAACGCTGCTTTCAGAAGCCGCTGCACTTATAATATCAGTGCTCATCACTACTTGTGGGTTGGCTCTGTTGAATGTGATTTCAATTCTCACATATAAAAATTTTTCGTGAAAATTCCATACGAGAATTAAATTACTTAAATTGATGTTAACTTACCGCTTTATCACAGCAAATTCCAATGTTACCGTTGGTTTATTTTCCTTCATGCCCATTTTTTGTTCTAATTAAGTCAAACTTTTTTGGTTTGATTTTATACTTAAGTATAATATGAACGATCATGTGAAAAGCTCAAGCCAGTACACAGAAAAAAATAGACAAGAATTATATTCAATAAAACCATGTTATTAAAAAAAAAATATGAATTTCAATAACATTTGTCTTTAACATAATAAAATATTTCGTTGTAAGTATTTCTTTTCCATGCCGGTTATTTCTTTTCTTTTTATACATAAGTACTTAAAACAAGTTGTATCCATCCCATAAAAAAATAAATGGGATATGGCTCAGTTATAGAGAGTATGCTTTACGTCCGGAAAGCCCGGGTTCGTATTCCAGCCATGTCAACATTTTTTTAATTTATATATATATATATTTTTATTTTGAAATAATTTTGTTATCAATATAGGAGAATTCTTTATCACAGGAAATTTGAAAAAAAAATTATTGAATACCGGGATTTTTGTTATCAAAAATGAAACTTATTTTTTTCTGTGTACCTAATTTGATTATTTCAAACTTATTTGCTTGTGAATCCAAATTGACTATCTACTTAAGTGATTTGTTTCTCGTATGCAATTGATGTTAATTTTTCCCTTGTTCCTTGGAATATTAATCATGCTTGATTGATTCATTCCGATTGATTGATTCATAACGTTACGAACCTTAGCCTAATAAACAATTTGGATTCATTAGATTTACTTTATTTTTCAATTTAATTTGTTATTTGGAGTCATGAAAAATATGAATAAAATATACTAATTTAAAATTAGAGAAAACTTAGTTTTATTTTATTTCTTATTTCAGCTCCCTCAGTAGTTTGCGTAAGTTCTTTGTATGGCTCATCAGATTGGCTATTTTCTTCAATCTTTGTATCCTCATATGTATTATCTAAGCCATACTCAAGGCATATATTGTGAAGTGCGGCGCAAACATAAACAATTTTTGCCGCTTTTTCAGGCTTATGACAAAGATAACGTGTTGAAAGACATCGAAATCGGGTTTTCAATACAAAAATTGCTCTTTCCACTATATTTCTCGCTTTAGCATGTTTGTTATTAAAAATAGCCTCTGCACTTTCTTCGGTAAAAGAGCGATATGGCGTAATCAGATACGGCTCGAGGGGATATTCTGCATCTCCTGTTAATAAATTTTCATTATTAAAGAATATTTAAATTAACATTGAATAGTTTACCTAAAAGCCATGAATTACGTTCTCCAGCAGTATATCGTGCTTGTAGAACTCTTTTTGTTTGGCTACGGTTCCAGATTACGGAATCATGGACTGAGCCTGCATTTTCGGCATCTATAAAGCGTATTCGCATTTTATGATCACAAATCTATTTTAAAGTCAAATATCGATGATTATCAAATACAAAAAATAAAGAAATTTAATATACATACTATCATAGCATTTAGGCTAAAAAACCCATTGCGGTCTATGTATTTAAATTTTTCATTTTTTTTGGGGCCTATAATTTTGATGAAGGTTCCATCCACGCACCCAATGACTCCAGGAAAACCAGTTTCTTCAAAAAATTTCTGTTTAGCTTCATTTTTTTCAGCATCCGTCATTTCAAAATTTATCCACTGGGGACAAATCGTCATTTCCAAGGCCTCGAGAATTTCAGCCATAATCTTAGAAACGTTGGGCTGTGCCAGTCCTAAGTTAAAATTGCTTCCAACACTTAGCTGGTACGATCCCTGAGCTAGAAAATTTAATGTAGCTGCCAACTTAACTGATATCGGAATGGATGTGGACCTGAAACCATTTTTCAAATTAGGTGCTATTGTTTCCAGCACATATGTAAAGGCTGTTTTATTTAGTAGAAAGTAACTTTCAAACCTTTGGAATAAATAACAATATAAATATAGTTTGAAGTTAGAGATATTTATTTTTTGCGACTCACTTGTTATCCGGTAGGTTGGCGATATAGAACTTCTGTGTGATTAGCTTTTTTTCATCTCTCGCATCATAATATATCTCACTTATGAAAATAGTAAATAACAAAATAAACATTGTTTAAAGTCGGAGTTAATTGTTTTTTGCTACTCACATATAATCCGGTACATCGAGGATATTGGACTTCTGCCTCATTACACTTCTTTCTAATGCTGGTTTTTGTTCGATTTCTTCATCGCTCGAATCAGAACTTGTATCACTAATAAAAAACATTTTCCCACAAATATACTAAACACAATAAATCAGCTAAGTAAAATCTTAGAAATGTGTTTTGGTTTATGCAAATTATTCGATAAACAGTAAACGTTGATGTAACACTGTAAGAGAATCCCAATTTAGTATCGAAATGATGACGAAGTCAATACAAAGTGGTGTTGGTTCAAAAATGGCGACGACAACTAGAATAAGGGTGAACATACAAGTGCATGGGTATATAGTATGTACATAAAATAGACTTACATATCTACTTTAAAAATATGAATCAAAAGAAATTACATAGATTAAAAAATTAGCTACATATTTAATTTTGTCGCAAAAATAAAACAAAAAAGTTGTATTCTCTATCAAAACATTTTGTTGACAAACTGTACATTAGACCGGTTCACCTTGTACGAAAAACGTGATTTTGTCACCCCTCTCATATTAGGTGTGTTTCTCTAATTTTTTATTTTTTTTTTTGTAAAGTTCGGCAAATTGAGAGCAAGCAAATATTTTTCTCATAGAGAGCGAGAATGTACGAGAACACAAAAAAAATCAAATTTCTATCCCGAAATATGGTCTCATTTCATTTGCCCAGTTTTCGAGTACGGAAATGCTTTTCGTGCAAATTGGGATCCCGCGGGCAAACAGTGGTTCCAATTTAATAAACAAAAGGTTAATAAATCTGCATCTCTGAAACTTGCGAATCGATTACAAAACGATATATCGTCACCTCATTATTGGTTAAGCGCATATGCCACCAAATTTCAGCACTGCTTCCGACATATATTTGAAGAAAATTTTATATTCTTATGAACTTTCATGAATGCTGTTCTAACTTAATCTTAATATATTTTTACTAAAAGTAAAAAATCTTGTGTTCTGCTGTATTAGCCACTTTTTTAAATTTATTTTTAAAAGGTAGCTTTTCGTGCTGCATGTGTATATACAGAAAAAATTATCAGCAAAAAAATTTCAAACAAAAGTTTGTCTAAAAATAAGTTCCATTATTTTTAGACAAACATTTCTTTGTTTAATATTTGTTAGTATTTTTAGACTAATTGTTTTATAAACTCAGAAAACAATTTGTTTTGATATTTTTCAGTAATTCTTTTTGTTTGACTTAGTAAACTGTTGTGTTTACAATTTGTAAATACTTTTAAACAAATTGTTTTACAGATTTAAACAATTTGTTCACTGAAAAAAACACGTTTATTTCAATGAAATTGTTGAAATGTTTTTGTCTCTATTTACAAATTTGTTTGTAGGTCCGTTCCTAGACAAAATATTTATTATTTCATTGAATTCCTTTACAGAAAATGAAATTTAGTTTTTTCTGTGTACTAACTGATGTGTATTGAGTAACTTGTTGTTGAGATGAAATTTCCTACTGTTTATTGAAAATAAGCGTATAAATGTTATTAGAAATGATATTTTCATGGAAAAAGTCAATATTGATGAAACTTGGTATTTTACTTAATTTCTGTTTTTATTTTGTTTATTTCAAATTTTTTTACAAAAATGAGAGTATAAAAAATATATGTATATACCCCATACTAACTCAACTTTTTTAAAAATTGTCGGTGGGCCAAACCAATAATGAGGTGACGATGTGTAAAAATCATGTAAGAGGATATAGGCTTTAAGAATGTTGAAGATTGAACTATCTTGTTGAAACACACAATGAGCTACAGGGTATAAAAGTTTACTACCTCGGGCATGAAAAGCCTTCTTGGCCTCATAACTTTTACAAATATTATCCGATTTTATTAAATTCCTCCACCTTGTTTTCACAACTTTTCAGGAGAGCAGAAAAGTGTTTACTTCGTTCATCGATAGGTTATTTGAATATTTTTGTTTTATAATAAAGTAATTTGTTTTTAAAATTGTCCATTGTTGGCAATTTTATTGAAAGATACAGGGTTTTGTTATTCGATAATACTCAATACGTTATAAGATAGAGGATTTTATTTAGTAAAAAAATAGTTAAAAAATTAATTAAGTAAATTTTTAACAAATAATATGAATAAGTTTTAGTGTGACCTCTAAATTAAAGAACAAAAACGTTTACTATACATTGCGATTTCCGCCATATTAGCAATTTTTTCTGATATTTTGTTAGCAGTTTTTCGTGAACATGCGGCCTTGGCGGTCTCTAATCAATGTTAGGGCTTGTTTCCGATGCGAATTTTCGCAATGTTCGGGATAGGAGCGACTTTTTGCAAGTTAGTAAGCTCTTTACAGCAGAGGTCATCACAAAGAGAAGCACTTAAAATGAGAATGTATTGGTGTTTTTGCAAATGCTGAAAAATGAAGAGACATGCAACTACTCAGTTGAGATCAGCGTGTCCATAATATTTATTTTAAAAACTGTAAATTTAGAAGAAAAAAACTGATTTTCATGTGAAAAAACTGCACATAAAAAATTTTATATGTTAATTAATTTTTTCGACCTTAGAATTTGTAACTATTTATTATTTTCTTTAGGACCTTGAGCCTGAAGAAAATAATAAATAGTTATAAAAAATTTTAGGTATTTTTTTTTTGGGGTTAACGTAAAGTTAACATACTGCTTAATTTTGATTTAAAAAAATTCGAAGAATCTAACCAGAAAATTGACGCGGGTCATGATATTGTGTTGGATCATTATAACGAGATACATCATATAGTCCCAAACGCTAAGGACCGGATGTAAAATAATATCAAGTTGGTACGTTTTATCATCTCGGAAGCGTCATCGTCAACAGTTAAGAAAATATGGATCTCCAAGTTTATAAATTTTTTAATTAAATGAAAAGGAAATGCTTGAGTTGCAATATAGGATATTTCGCACAAAATTACTAATATTATACAGGGAAATGGGTTTTTTTCCGAATCAACCTAAAAACGTAAGGGGAGCAAAATTCAATAAATAAAGTAATTAACATTTTTGCTTCTGTTTTTAAGATTTTGTTTTATTTGAAGTGCACAATCATTTATTTATTTATTTAATGCACTTTCTTCGCCAAAAGAAACAAAATTGTATGGCTTCAAATTCTATGGGGTCTACCGTTTGATTTGGTATATGTTTTGTCGAGTTTTATCTCATATTCATTCTATAAAAGACCGAACTATTTCAATGAAGAAAGTATGCAACTTGTTTTTTTACTAAGACAAGGCGAATTAATATTAATACAGGACGTGTTAAGAGCACAGTATTTTTTTACGTACGAACTCAACTTGCAAACAATAATACCAAACTCCATATAGAAAAACACAACTTTCGTAGACCTAAATGTTTGTGAATTCCTTCTTGCTGTTTGAAAAAGTACTATTAAACCTTGGCACTGTTATGTTAAACAAAATGGGTAAAACTATGGCTTCAGAAATTGGAATTAAAATAGCAAAATTAAAACTGTTGATTAAAAAAGGTAGTAGTAAGTAGTTATAGTTTAGTATTAATGGTTTGGTAACAAAAAAGGAACCAAAACTGAAATAAAGCTAAAAAATTAAAATTGTTAATATATAGAAAACTTAAAAAACTGACATAAATGTAAAAAACTTATTTTTTAAACAAAAAACTGGAAAACTTTTCATCACTTCAAAAAACTGCTAAAATCAGTGAAAACTGCACATTTGGCAACGCTCGTTGAGGTCTATTTTTTTTTCTTTTCAATCTCAACTGTGTGTTTTGATTTTATTTTATCATAAAAAAGCGACGACTACCTGCTTGTTTGAAAGCTAGCATACAACTGAATGAAATTATAGTTTCTTACCAGTGTTGTCAGGTAACTTTTTTTCTTCCCCCCAAAAAAAATTCTAAAACCCCCTAATTCTAGCCTATTTTGAGAATAAACCCCCTAAATGTAAAAGTATATGTAATATGTAGTTTAATTTAAATAAATTAACTTGATTCAGTTTCAGTTTACATACTAATATCGATACCTGAATAAAGCGAATACACCCTTTTTTAATTTTCTGAAATTCCTTTAAAAAATTTTATAGTTTCTTGAATATTTTTATTTAATAAAATACATTTGAAATTAAAAAAATAACACTCTAATAAAATACTGTTACGCATGTGCTTATCTTCATATAGAATGCAAAAGGCACTATGTATCATAATTTAAAAAAATTTCAGGAGATAAAAACTTTAATAAAAGGCAAACTTTTATGATTGTACAAATTATTTTTTCAGGATTATTTCATTTATAATAAAGTCCAAATTATTGATACAATCCTGAAAAAAGAGTAATTGCAATCATAAAACTTTGCTTTTTATTAAGTTGTTTATCTCTCCTTCAAAATTTTTAAAAATTATAATAGGCACTTTTGCATTTCATATGGTGATATGTAAGTATATAAATCGAATTTTTATCAAATTAGAGGTAGTAGAAAAATTATTTTTATAAGCATTGAAATCAAGTTTCTTTAAAATACTCAAGAGATGACAAATCGTCATCACTAACTTTATGCATTTGAGCGGAATTAAAAATTTTAGGCATATAATGGATACACTAAATATTTTCAAAAGGCTTTTCTTTATAAATCTTTCACTTGAATTCACAGAAAAAATGTAGTTTAGTTTAGTCATATTAGACTTTGTTATCAAGCAGTTTTCGAGATTTTTACTCAAAATTATGGCTTTGTAGTTTTTCGCGAATTTTCACTATTTTCGCGATAGGCGTAATTTTTTAAAGTTTATAGTTTTCTTACATTTTTGGCGCATTTATATTCAACCGTAACATTTTAATATTTCATATATCGGGTGTTTTTTTTAGAGGTATAGAACTTCGAATTGAAATAAAACACAAGAAAATCGTTTTAATGTCCATCAATTTGGCTTTATTGGAAGGATAATTTTATGCCATTAATGTTTAAATATGATTTCGGGCATGTGGCCGCCGCGGCTGGCTCGAATAAAGCCAATTCTACAGGTCCAATTTTCAACCACTTTTTCGAGCATATGGGGCCGTATGTTGGCAATAACGCCACGAATGTTGGCTTCCAAGTCCCCTAACGTTTCTGGTTTGTTGGCGTAGACGAGCGACTTCACATATCCCCAAAGAAAATAATCCAATGGTGTCAAATCACACGATCTTGGTGGCCAATTGACAGGTCCATTCCGCGAAATTATGCGCTCATCGAATGTTTCCTTCAATAAATCGATTGTGACGTGCGCTGTGTGGCATGTAGCGCCGTCTTGTTGGAACCACAACTCATCCACATTCATGCCATCCAATTCGGGAACTAAATAGTCCAAAATCTTCCATAAAGTTGATAGACAAAGCTCCAATTGCTGTGCACGGTGGCGAATCGATTCATTCGGGTCCTCTTCAACACTTTGCTCTACAGCGGCAATTGTTTCTTCGGTGCGCACTGTTCGACGTCTCTGCGGATGCGTATTATCATATAGAGTAAACGTAGTGCGAAAACGATCCATGGTTAACCGAATTAATTGCTCTGATGGACGATTATGTCGACCATAAAATGGACGGAGCTTGCGGTAAACTTCGCGAACTGAACCATTATTTTCGAAATAAATTTGCACGATTTGCAAGCGTTGTTCTTTTGTCAACCTGTTCATGATGAAATGGCAAACCAAACTAAATATTAATCACTTGACACCTGACAAAATGGCCGCCAGTTAAAAAAGTGATGCCAACTTAAAGTTCTATACCTCAATAAAAAACACCCAATACATATAAGCAAGTTTTTGCGAATTTTCGTAATTTTCGCGATGTTTTCCGACGTCTTGACATGCCTTACAGTTGGAGCAAGTTTTAATCATACGAGATTATCAATAACAAATTAGATGACTACAATTTAAATTGAGTTTATTTAAATAATATTTTATGAGATAGAGGATTTCACCTTCGTAAAAAGTTAACTGCGTAAGATGGAAAAATAAAAAATTAATATAAAATTGCAAAAAAAAAATTTGTTACTTTTAAATTTATACCACAGATGCGCTTATTTTACGCAATACTTTGCCATAAAAAAGTGATTTTTCTCAAAATGGAATATAGAGGCTTTTGAATATAGTCCACTGATATAAATTATAACATATATGTTAGTTTTTTCATAACTGCTGTAAATTTGTATTTATAACATTGCGAGAACAATGTAAATATGTAAATCCAGTACCGTAAATTTAATTTGACAGTGTTGTGGCAATATTGAAAACAAGAGTCGGAGGATGGTCATTCGGCGTTATCATTTTAATGCTGAGTATATTAAAATTTTGATAAACATGATATTGTACTGATGCCAGTTGTATCCTAAGACCATCGTATCAGCGTCGTGCTGATTGTATTTTTCTGCCTTGGTGGTTATTACAAAAAATCTATGATATATCTTTCAGCCCAGAGATGGGGAAATGTAATTAAATTTAATGGAACATTTTTCAATTGTAGTTTTATTGAGGAACTGTCAAATAATGGTCAATTGTTTCTTTCGTTAAATGAAAAAATTGCAAAAGTAATTACAAAATAAATCACTTAAACTTGTTAAACTAAAAAGCACAGACAAAATTTTAATAACTAATAAAGATGTCACATCGACGGTCATACCTTGACAACACGTAACTGGTTTTTAGTACTTTCATTTGAAGAAATTACATTATAATTATAAGGGTGGTTAAATTTTAAGTGCCGATATTGAATGTCGATGTTTTGTTTTCGAAATAAGGCCAAATTGATTCAATTTATTTAGTAGGAATGCAGATGTGTTATTTGGAAAGTTGCAATTAAATCCGTTTTAAATTTTTTATATACATACTAGCTGTTACCCGCGACTTCGTCCGCGCTTTCCAGATATAGGGTAATTAATTAATAGTTTTTATGTTGGTGGTACTCTTCTCCATAACCTTAGTCCTCGAGTCTTATTCTTGCCGGAGCACATTATTTTCAAAGTAACATACGCCAAATTTGAGGACCGCCACTTTTGCAGCTCTCCAGAATAATAAAGAATATATGAATTGTAACCTTATCCTCCTCCTAGCTCGCTAATTTTCTGTTTGACGACGCACATCACCTTCAACGTAACATTCTCCAAATTTGAAGACTGTCACTAATCCAGCTCGCTAGATATGGGTTAACTAAAACTTTTTTTGAGGAGTACCCTTCCCCGCGCTCCTATCGCGTCATTTTTCCGCCTGATTACGCCCATTATGTTAAAAGTAGTCTGCAGCAAATTTGAGGACTCTACTATTACAGCTCTCTAGATATAGGATAACAAAAATTTTTTTGTATGAGGGTACCCTTCTCCCCGCTGCTAACCCACCAGTTTTCTTCTTGCCCAAGCATATTATTTTGAAAGTACCCTACCGAAATTTGAGGACTCTAACTATAATAGCTCTCCAGATATAGGATAACTAAAACTTTTTTATATGAGGGTACTCTTCTCCCCGCTCCTAACCCAACAGTTTTCTGCTTGACCAAGCACATTATTTTGAAAGTATCCTACACCAAATTTGAGGACTATAACTATTGCACCAGAGGTTCAATTCGTGTGGCTGACATCCCGCTGGCAGCCACCGCCGGCATTATTTTCATTGCTCAAGCCGCAGCCGATGTAGCGGCTGGAACCAGCTTATTTTCGTCAACCGCATTTACAAAATTAGCCGTTTGAGCCGATTTTAACCAGAAAAATTTTTGTGTCTTTGAAAAAATTAATGTTATTTTCCCATCAAATTTAGCTATTTTGAAACAAGTTTTTTAGATATATGCAAAAATCGCTACAACGCTTAAAGCTGAAACGCTAAACTTACATTTCTTGAAAATTCTACTCGTTTTCATAGCTGCCATATTCGATAATTTACCGTCATTTTGACGATGAAGAAATTTCCTCCCCCACCGCATAACTCTGTCATTTGTGGATCGATTTAAATTTTTGTATTTTTTTTGAAAGGGTTTGCCTGCAGTTTTCTTCCAAAAATTTTTTTTTTCGAAAATCGGTGGAGAAATTTGTTTGCCGAAATTTTTACTATCGTAAACTCCTCCATTTATGGACCGATTTTCAAAATTCTTTTTTTTTTGTTTGAAAGGGGTTGCTTGCAGTTTGGTTGTATAATTTTCCAAAGAAAATCGGTGTGGCAAATCCTTCCCGCCTCCAACCGAAATATTAATTATCGCACAACTCCTCCACTTATATACCGATTTTCAAAATTTTTTATAAGAAAGGCCATGTCTCTTTGTATTGAAGTCTTAATTTTTTTGCCAGAATTATTTAGATATTTCAAAAGAACTGGACTGAAAAACTAATAAAATTTTAAATCGAAAGTAGAGTTCTCGTCCGAAGTCTAAAACTTATCAGTCAAGACCAGTGATGGCCATACATACACTATCTTATTCTTTGTTTGGTGTATGTGCTTCGCGGCTAAATAGATAGGATGTGTGTCTCACACACATTGTACGTGTGTTGATGGAAAAAACAGCCTATACTCGCGAGTATAGAAAATTGAGAGAGAAATTCGTCAAGACCAACGTCACGACGAGTTTTTAAAATTTATTTATAAATTGTAGTACATATGTTACATATTTATTAAGGTGGACTTAGATTATCTGTGTTTTACATCTGACTTGTCAGTTTTGAGACCCACATGTAACTAACTTTGCATGTCTGTCAAAATTGTCGATTTACAGACGATTTTTAATTTTTGCTTTCACACTTACATGTATAATCGCATCTGACATAACCTCTAAGTGACGCCAACACATACTTGTTAACTCAAAACAGCTGATGTCACATGAAAATAGAACGCGCTCTAATTGAAAATTTTGTCGCCTGACTTTAGTTCTGTAAATTTCAGATGGCAATGTTTCAAAAGGTTCACACGACATGTATAGCTTTTGCTGTGGGAAATTTGACAAGTCAGATGTAAAACACAGGTAGTATAAAACCACCTTTAGAGCTGATTTGCCACAAATGTGTTTGATGCCCGCTTAAAAACTTATATGGTCTTCAGACATGCGCCTTTATTGAGATTATCGCAATAAATGGCATTATTGAGCTCAATATTCCATAAAAAGTTTTAATTTAGTTATTGTTCAATAAGTACGAAATTATTATAAATATTGAGTAAAACTAGAAATGCAACACTGCTCACAAGTGTGTTTAGTGAGCAAACTATATACAGTGGCAAAATGTGAAGAAAATAGAACAAAACAAAACGCAAAAAAAATTTATTTATAAATAAAAAATAAAAACAATGTTATTTCCAGCTGTCAAATGCTTATTGAGTTAGCTACATTGAGTAAATTCTGTATATCTGAACATAAATTAATTTTGTCAATAAGCCGAATATTGATTCAATTAAGAATCCATGTCTGAACACCATATTAGGCAGGGGAGCAGATAAAAATAATCAAATATGGCGATATTTTCAAGCTTGAAAAATCGTTATGATATTTTAAGTGGGTGGTAGAGATGAAACACTTATGGTCATGCCAGGATCTTTGATCGGATACTACCGCTACTGAGGAAACCTTCCGACTACATAGTACCTCAACTGGACTTTGATAGTTCTTTCAAAGTTTTACTTCAATCCAGGCGGTAGAGGAAGGAAGGTATAGATTTCAGCGCGTATACTGATGGATCAAGTACGGTCTGCGGTGTCGGCTCTGGTGCATTCTCGGATGATCTTGGCACACGACATTCCTTCTGACTTCCTGATGGAGCAAGTATATTTTTGGCTGAAATACTGGCTATAAAAGAAGTGGGCAGGATACTGTTTAAAAGGAGGAGGGCTCATGGGAGAATCAGCATTTTTGTCGATAGCAAGGAAATCACACACCACTTTTTCAATTTTAATTAGCTAATGCAAGAATAGCACGTTCTTGCATTAGCTAACTAAAATTAATAGGTTGTCAGACTGACGTTACTCTTATCTGGGTTCATGTACATACATATGTAGCAACTTCGTTGGCAATGAACAGGAGGACGAACTGGCCAGGACTAGTTCTGCTGTGGATGCATCTCTTGCTGGATCGGTTGCTATGACGTTAAGCACTATCTTTAAAAAAGCTGAAGCTAGATGGCGCATGCTGAACACCTGTAAGGTAGCTAGGAAGATGTGCCCTTGCTATAATGATACTCTTCGCAGTGATGACGCTACATTGGGCGATCGGCAAACTTGGATCAGCAAAGCAGGCTAGGCCACTCTTACAATTCGTTCTGCCGTAGCTGCTGTGGAAAGGTAGGGAAGAGATAGTTTTTCACCATTTTGCCGAGTGCCCGACTTTTCATCTCTCGAGGCATAAATTTCTGGGCAGAGATTGGTCCAGGCGACATGATCAGATAACTCAATGTGACAGAGTGGATCTAGTATACGCTACCGGATCCGAAAACTTGTATTCGCATATACATAGTTTGAAATTGCCTAGTCGAGTTGTCTGCAAAACGGAATAATTTTGATTCTACATGAATACTTGTGCGCAGTGGGCATCCACGTAAAATAGTCACTCTTGACTGATAAGTGTCACTTTTTAAATTGGTGTTTTTACTTCACAGAATTAAAAACTAATACATGCAATTTCCACCTGTGCTGAATGGTATAAAAATATAGCCATAGAGAGTGAAGATAGGCGAGAGAGACAAGAAAACATGACAAGAAAACAAAACAAAAAACGTCAAAACAAAATATTATGTGGGCGAGAACTGTATTCATTGATAGATATCACAATCGGTTTCATAACTGTTGCAGCTGTAGTACACAAATTCAAAGATTTTACATCCATATAAAGGTATCGCATGTCAATACGTAGAATACGGTCAGTATTGTCAATAAAAATTATATTTAATTTCATAAGTTCGTGTGGTGTCGTCATCTATGTACTTTTTCTTCATACCAAATTTAGTTTATAAAAAAGGTATAAAAACAAGTTCGAAACTTATAGAAAATAAAAAACTTGATTTGTTTAATTTTTAATTGTTGTGGCTGTTACTACTTTTTTTAATATGTATTTTTTTTCTAATTTCCATAATTGCACTAGTCTGCCTGTCTGTTCATTTGTCTGTCAGTTTGTCTGTCAGTTTGTCTGTCAAGCGGCGTATTTATATGCATATGCATAAATTTGTGCTGTTTGTCTTTGTTTGGCGGTTTCGTTGTGTTGTTGGTGTTTGTTTTTGCATTGAATGTAAATTTTTTGAAAAAATCTAGACACTATGCCTGCACAATAACAACAACAGCAACAACATTTTAACACAGCCAGCAGCAGGCACTTCTCTTGCCCTCTTATTGGTGCTAAAATGTCTGGTGGCAAAAATGTTAACTAAAAACAGAATCAAATGAGAATGAAATTAAAGAAAATGAAATAAATGCACGCAATAACTAATTAGTTGTTGTATTTTTTTTAATTAAGTCACAAGTGAATAAATGACAGACAGACTGGCAATATATTATAAAAATTATTGTTGCTGATATCGTTTGTAAATTTTAATAAATGTTTGTATGTATGTACGTACATTATGTAGGTACATATGCACACATATAAAAAAATAAATATGTAGTTTAATGAACATATTTACGTTTTGTTTACACAGACATAAGGCCGGGGCACATAGAATCCGTCATACGTTATACGTCGCCTTTTTCAACTGACATTAACGTAACGACGGAGGAGGTTGACACAATGAGTACTTTGTTGACGGATATTAAAACAACTGTTTTTTCTTCGCATGTTTCTGCAGATAAATTTGATTTGATTTTATTTATTTATTTTATTTGTTTTTATTGTTTTATTTAATTTTTGGTGCCAAACAGCAGAAAAAACTAAATCGAAACAAAGCAAAAAACCAACTGATAGCTGTCAAAGTACTCGACGTACGTTAAAAGTTAAAAGTTGGCCAACTTTAGTACTTTGCGTTGACGGAAACGTACCGAATGTGACTAAGCTCATAAGAAAACATGTATTTCAACTTAGTTGTCAGTTGAAAAAGGCGACGTATAACGTACGACGGATTCTATGTGTCCCAGCCTTTAGAGCCTATTCACATATTACGTAACGCTATTTTCGCTGTTTTTGTACCCCCACCCCCTTCGTAACGCTTTTTAGAACATTTTCAGTATAAAGTACAGTGATGCCAACTTTTCGACCCAAAACACGCAAAAAATTTTCAAAAAGGGGCTAAAAAGGGCTAAATTGAAAAAAGACAAGTATAAAGCAATATCCAGTAAAATATTTTGAAAAAGCGCAAAAAAGGGCTAACTTTAAAGCACGTTTAAATTTTTGAACCAACTTAAAATCACATCCAATTTTTAAAAATATAGAACATTGTTCTAGACTCTTCTTCTTATTATTACTGGTAGAGCGAACTAACAAAATTCACAAGTCGATATGCTAGAATGAAGAAAAAGTTCGCAAAACGAAAAATGTACCCATATTGACCAAAAAGTAAAAAGGGGCTAAAAGGGCCAAAAGATAATTGTAAAAAGTGCTAAATTTGCCGGTTATTTTGTTTGGGGCTAGACATTTTTGATGCGTAAACATCTATACGCTAGGGGGTAAAAATCTTTTTCACAATACAATCACAAATTTTGAGTAAGATTAATCTTACTTCAGTAAGATTAATGTTACAATTGTAACAACGCGGTGCGAGCTGTGTATGAGTGTATTAATGTAATCATACGGACAACAAGAAGTACAGAGAAACTTAACAGCTGCATAGAAATACACTAACACTGGCAAAGGGAGTCTCAAGGTCAAACTCCTGCAGTAAGGTCGTACGTTTGTTGGTTGGTGCTGTGTTGCAGTGTTTTTGAATTGATTGAGTATTTCGGCGTTGCCGTTTTTGCTTTTTGCCGGGAACTTCTGGGATTTAGGGGATTTGGGTCCAGTTTTTCGGGATTCAGACCCGGTTCGTCTCGATTTTTGAACCCGGGTTTTTTGAAAAAACCGGTTTTTCGGTTTTACAGAATTTGTTGCTGAACTTGGTGCGATATTTGGCTGACGGTTTATTGACTGCGTTTGTCTATTTTGTAAGGGTATATTATTTTTTGCTGGTGGATAAATAATACTATTATTTATGTCTATGGGGAAGCGGAAGGGCGATATGCCTGGTGGGAGTGAGTCAGAGGTGTCTGATGCGAAGCTTATCGGTTTGAGCGATTTGTCGGGTGTGGTGGAAGGTACGAGGGTGAAAAAGAAGCGAATGAAGCCCGGTTCGCTGAAGCTGAAACGGCTGAATAATGAGAATTTCGGTAGAAGGTGAAATGTTTCATTACTAGAAGTTTACACATCTCCCCTGTGATCGGACTCACATTATTTTTTTCGCGTTTTGCTTAGCTAAAAACGGGCTAAGTCTAGCCCGAAAAGGGCTAAGTTGGCATCCCTGATAAAGTATCTAGTACGTAACAAATCTTTAACCCCCCACCGGAGCGTTACGTAATATGTGAATTGCCGCTTAAATATGTATGAATGTACCCATCTGTCAGAAAACGTACTGAAAATCAGAGTACGAAAAAAACGCAGCGCAGCACCGCTCTTTTTGCTTTTCTTTTGCACTTTACTCAAAGATCGAAGCCAATTTATTATTGCGCTTGCTCCTCGCCAATATTTTCGCGCTGTACATAAAAGGAGCAAGCGCAAAAAAGGAGCTTTTTTTCGTTGTGATTCTTTTCGCGCAATGCGCAAAGAGTTAAAAAAATTTACATTATTTCCATGGACGTTATTGCATGCCACCGTAGTTTTTAGCAGACTTCAAAAAAGAAGGAGGTTATCAGTTGTTGTGTATTTTTTTTAATGTTTGTACACACATAACTCTGTCATTTCTAAACCGATTTTAAAAATTATTTTTTGTTTGAGTTTGCTTGCAGTAAGGGACCAATACTTTTTTCGAAAATCGGAGGGGGAAATTAGCTCCCCCTTGCATAACTCTGTCGTTTGTGAACCGATTCTCTAAATTCTTTTTTTTTGAAAGGGTTTGCCTGAAGTTAGGACCCATAATTTTTTTTCTTTGAAAATAGGAGGGGGAAATTTACTCCCCTTATGCATAACGCTATCATTTGTTAGCCAATTTTCAAAATTCTTTTCTTTTGTCTGAAAGGGCTTGCTTGTGTGGGTTGGTCCCATAAATTTTATTTAAATCGGAGGAAATTCAACATCCCCCCTCCAAATATTGGCTATCGCATTTTTCCTTCATTTGTGTGCCGATTTTCAAAATAATTTTTTGATTTGAAAAGCTTTCCTTGCAGTTTAGTCCAATAATTTTTTTCCAAAATCGGTGGAGTTATTGATTATCGTATAACTTCAACATTTCAAGCTCATAGAATAAAAAGGTTCCATGTAAAATAAAGTAGAACAAAGTTCTAACCGCCAAAAATAACCTTTTTAAATCAATGAATTAACCAAATCTCTGAGTTAGAACCAATTTTAACTAGTACTTTCATTTTAAGATAACATATGGAACTTCTTGTTCGCGAAAGTTGCAAAATCAACGTAATTGGAAACATTTTTATCTGAAAACGGCATTTTTGCCAAAATGTTAGTTGGTACCCTTTTATTCTAAGAGCTCGATTTATGGGTGGATTTTCAAAATTCTTTTGGTATTTGAAAGGGTTTGCTTGCAGTGTAGTCTCATTTTGTTCAAAAATCGGTAGAGAACATTTAAAAATAGGTATTTCATAAGTTTAAAATGTTATCTAATTTATTAAACAAGTCAAAAAATCTACACATTATTCTGTTAAATATATCAAAGGAAATTAAATTACCTTCTGACAATGTGCAGAGATGGAATTGCATTCGTTGGCCAAAAACTAAATTTTTTTTGTTGTCACCGATTTTTAAAACTTTAACGTCATTTAATAGTAAACATTTCTAAGCTAAGGTAGAAAAAAATTTTAAAAAAATGTTTCAATTTTATTAGGCAAAAAAAGTCACAAATTAGCTAAATTTGAATCTGAAAATCATGCCAAAAATATAAAAAATCGTTTTTATGATAATTTAATATGAGCATTTTAAATCGAGAATATCGCGAAAACGAGAGCTTACTGGTAGTTCCCTAAAGATCTGCCACTGTATCCTGTATAGAGCTATCAGTGACCCATACCTGATCAGCATATAGGTACTTTTAATTAGCCAGACCATTAGAGTTCCTGTGGACCATGTGAGTCTATTATATACACTAAGAAGGAAGGATAAAGCTTTATGAAAGTTATATGCCTTGATGAATATTTTCATATTCGACATGCAGGATTTTGGCATGACCTTGGGTATTTTTGTCATTCAAACAATTTTCAAAATACTTCTTAGAAACGGAAATAGGAATTGTTTCCAACCCATTCCTCGCTTTTTCTGTCGTCTCCAATCAAAACGCTTAGGAAAGAAACAGAAAAAAGTCGTATAATGCCATGGAACGATCTTCGCTGAACTTTGAAACGAAAAAATACAAATAACAATGGCTGCATAAGCCGGTCGTTATCAGGGTATAAAATACAGGCGTTTTTCGCCAACATATGTGGCCCCCGTAGGAAATAGCGTTGCACAAATGCTTTTAGGTTATACTTCTTCCCAACATTCATACCATCATAGTCCAAAGAATAAGTTAGTTTTTTACTTCGTTTAGCGAAGTTTTTTTTTTTTGATCAGCTCACAAGACACATTAATACAGGTACTTGCACCAGAATTAAAAGAATACAACACTGCAAGAATAGCAAGCGTTATTCTCATATAATTTGTCAAATTTTCATGTGAGCTGTCAAAATTATGTGCCGAGCAACAACAACTCGGAATACATACATACTTTCAAGCACACGTTCATTCAAAACACAGCTGAACGCTATGGCAAGTACATACCTGTATTAATGTGGCCTGGTTCAGCTCATTTGAAAAAAAACACACACAATTCCTGTATCGTACTCTATCAAAATTTTAATATGTACGTCCACATTTTAAACGAACAATTCTTTACTGAAGAAGAATAATACATAAAAAGTATAAAAAAAGATCATAACAAATTAAATATAGAATTAATACCAAGACATGCAGACGACATACACGAGTATAAATAAACACAGACAGACATCTGCACGGGAAAAAGTCTTTTAAATTATAATGTCTACAAAAAATATATAAATTATGTACAATATTCATGCAGAATAACCGCTTGATGAATAGTTCAAAAGAAATCTATCTAGGTATTCATTTAAAATGTTTTAATTAAATATACGTTTTTTCTTCTGTTTTTATTTTTTGGAAAATTATCTTTCGAGGCTAAAAAGTCATCAGTACTTCTCATCTACCGTTGTTGTTTGTGCTTATCTCTACATATAGGAAATCCAATTTCATTGTTTCTCATCGATATCTGATTAAAATTTATTGTTATTTGTTGTTTAAAAAGTCATTCGAAAATCATTTGGTCATAAAAAAGCAATAAAAAAATAAACTTATAAAATTGTATTTTATTAAACTGATATGAATGGACAGTTGTTAATAAAAGTTGGCATACGATATACTGCTTTGCAAAGTTGTCAATGTTGATATTTAGTATTGAATGGCCTTTGCAGTGGTAAATGAAGGAAGCAATTTAAAAAGCGTTTTATTTTCACTCTTCGCAATCTATTTGATTGAAAATTTTAGTTTCAATCAAACAAGTGTATTTACTAAACACTATTTAGCAAATAAATCTTTAAGGTGCGTATTGAAAGGAAGAACTTCCCCTTCCTGTAATTAAGCGGATACTTACAATATATATAAAAGAGGTTGAAAACTTAATATGACAAATCGATTTCAATGTGTTGGTTGCAACAAATTCTGTTTCAGGACTTTCCACGCTATATTTCATACATAGGTAGAGCTTTCTCAATTTAAAAAAGGAACAAAGTAATTAGTTGTAAAGCAGTGGCGACAATTCTCTCAATTTCCCATGCACTCGACCATAGACTGTTTTTACCACAACATACGTACACAGGGCTGTCAGATATGGCGATTTCTCGCCACGATTTTTCAACTTGTTTGGCGTCTAAATTTTTGATTTGGCGACATGGCGATTTTTCTGGCGATAAATAAATTTGCTGGCGATTTTTATGGCTAATTTTTAACCAAATTGAACTTAAAATTTTTATAATTCGGAAAATTACTTTGTTGAAAGAGTATTTTAAAAAATAAATCCCACTAAAACTTGTCTGCATGAAATTAAAACAATGTGATTTTGATGATTTTTCATATATTAATTATAGTCATTAATGTGTTTTGAATTTTTATGAGAAAAATTTACAAGAAACAATTTTTGGCGATTTTATTTGTAATATTGGCGATTATCTACTAAATTTATATAGGATTATTTTATAAAAATTTATATTAAAAATAGTATTATATAAAAACAAATTTATTATCAAATATATATTAAGAAAAAGTACATAAAATTGATTTTGGCGACTTTTAGCGATTTTTCAAATCAATTTGGCGAAATAGGTCGGAAAAAATCTGGCAACCCTGCACGTACACTGTGTGTAAGACTCTGAATGTATTTATTGAAATGATGAGGGATTGTTTCAGCAGACGTGTCAGAGCTAGCATTATCGTGGTGGAGAATGATCCTTGTTCAGCTGTTAGTTTTCGTTGTTTACCATTAAGGATTGACAAGACAGCTTTGAGTCACTATCTATCAATCTTTAACGAATATATTGGAAATTCTCTGGTGACCTTAAGCGTTCATCAACGCCCCCATGTACACATTGAAAGCACCTGTGTTACATACAGCTTGCAACTTCTTGTACATGGCCCGCCAAACCAAGCACAAGCACTTTTCTGAGGTGATTGAGCTATATAAACTCATACCACATCAGTGGCTTACGTAAAGTAGCCGAGCATTACCGAAGGAATGTGCAGAAGGTAGTCTACCACAAAGGCAGCCGACAGCTGTACTGACCTCATCCGGCACCAGATGACCAAGTACTACTTGATGTAGCTCTTCTTCCAATCAACCAGTAGCACTGGCAGCGCATCAGCCATTTATCGATAACCCTAGTGGTAAGACGAAGTCCACCAGCATAACCTTTCCGTGGCAGAATGGAGTATGTCTTAGTAGCTAGCATCATTTCTTTAACCCCATTTTACGGCAAGTCATCTATGAAGGTACCGGTTCCTATGGTACCATTGTATGGTCAGTGGTAAGGCCTCGAAGGAGAACGCTCTTACTCTGTTATTTCAGATATTGGGTAGAAGCCTTTAGGTTTTGCGGGCAATCGGCAAATGGAGAACTGCAGGGGGTTTGGTTTAAAACACAGCGATAACACAAGGAACCTCATCGGTAACCAGCCCAGAGGACAATCCTTACTCTTTGTACAGTATCAGATAGTCCTCTGGCCAGCTGCGATTATAAACTTCTAAAGAAGAGCTCACAAAAATGTCCGAAATTACCAAGATAACAAGCCATTTTATAGTAACACCTGGTTTCGGTGTATTAGTCATCTGTCAAGAGAGCTTACACGAATGTAGTTTGAAAACTGCGCGATATTTTCAACGTAGTCGGCTTTTTCTTCACTTTTCTCTAAAATTTTATAAGTAATCGGCTTTCAATGGCTAATCAAACACACACTTAATATCCTGACAGTAACCTATTAAATTATACTTAGCGGGAGAAGTGTGGATTTTTAATTTTCTTTGTGGAATATTCATGTAGCAAATGGTTTCGGCGTTTTAGGAGTGATTTTTTTCTGCAGCATATGAGCTCATCGTTAGACAGGCACAAATTCAAAGATAAAGAATTGGCGACATTAAGGGGATAAAGATTTAATTCCCACGTAAGTTACTCTTACAGAATCATTAGGTGTTACACAAAAATTAATTTTCGTACGATTGAAATCTATAGGAATTATTCACCAGTAAGACAAATAGCTGCCCTATGAACTTTGAAAACTAATTACTCACCTACAGCTGATTAACAGACAAAATAAAAAAAAAATGTACTATGTTCAGTCATTCGTTGCCATCGAACTCAAGATCAAAACCAAAGCTGGTCAGTCATAGTTCGAGCTGTGACTTGAGGCTATGCCGCAAGTCGTTATAAAATATTTAGAAATGTTATGTGGCATAAATATTTATATTAGCACCATATTCTCCTAGCAATATATCTTCAAACATAGCAATACATGTTCAAACGAATACAGCACGTTTTGCAAGGCTACAGGTTCATTTCTTTCCAAATAATCGAAAGTTAAATCTTATTCACTAGATCTATCTTCAATGGGTACTGACCTGAAAAGTATACGCAGCTGGACGTAAATTTATAAATAAAAGGTTATTAAAAAGTGTAATATACAATATACATAACCGAGCTGGACTCGAACCAACTTTTTAGGTTGATGGAGCCCAACTACTATAAGATCTTAACTGTACACATCAAATTATACAATTTAATTCATGACATGACATGACATACTGTAATGTCATATCGTAAGTTGTTTACGATATGACAACACTAAGATAGACATACACGGTGTTGTCATATCGCAGCACAGTATGTCATATCGTTTTTTGTCATATCGTAAAAAAAGCCCATAGATGGCATCGCTTGTTTTGGTCCACAAAATGCTCATATGATGCTCATTTAAATTCAGAATATAAGAAAATTATCGAAGATTATTGAGTGGCTTCTATTGTTCAACTATGAATATTCTAATCACTAACTCCGCGATTACATTGCGTTCAGAAATATTTCGAGAGCTTCTACACATGTTGGCTTTCGATTCCTCCTTAATGAAGATTCTTGCGTCAATCGATTTGTCTTCATCTTGGGGGCCATTCACATATTACGCAACGCTGCAGGGGGGGATTAAAGATTTGTTACGAATTAGATACTTTATACTAAAAGTTTTGTAAAAAGCGTAACAAGGGGGGGGGGGGGGGGGGTATAAAACCTCCGAAAATAGCGTTACGTAACATGTGAATGGGCCCTTGCGAGTGTCACTAAAGATATGACAGTAGTCAATATAGCAGGCAAACAGACGCCATTTTTTAAAGAAAAAATCGAATAACTATATTAAAATGGATATCATTGAACAGGTAATTAAAAATAATCTTTAGGTTTCTCTTACCATTTTTTATACCGAATGACCATTTAGTATCTTCAACGGTTTAAAGTTGGTTAGCAACCAAAAAACCCAATTACATAAAATATGAACTTTAAACAAAAAATCTAAGACCAAACTGTATTCGAAAACTAAAAAGAAAACAAATAAAAAATAAATTTAAAAAAAACAAAAAACTCGACTACGTAAAAACTAAAAATAAAAAAAAACAAGTCCAGTAGTGCGGATCATAACGACTTTTACAGACGGAAATCACTAAAAATCGAGTCTTCAAAACTTGCAATAATGGTTTCCGGATGTAAAAGACGCTATGTTTCGAGCTACTGGAACTGTTTTTTTAGTTTTTTTTACGCAATAGGGTTTTTGATTTTTTAAATTATTTTTAATTATTTTTATCTCTATCGCACAGTGGTTCCAATTGGAAAAAGGTGTAATAAATCTGTATCTTTGAAACTTGCGATCCGATTACAAAACGATGTATGTAAACATCATAGAAGAGGACCCAAGCTTTAAGAATATTGAAATTTGGACCATCTTGTTGAAACACACGTTGAGCTACATGGTGTCAAAAATGACTACCTAGGGCATGTAAAATCTTGTCGGTCTCATAACTTTTATAAATATTCTACGATTTTAATTAATTTAAAATTGATGTAGTAAAGTTTATGAATAAATGAAGAAAAGATAGTTTACTTTATTAAGATACCTTCAATATTTTCGAAGATATTTGTCTTTCAATTATCAAATTTTGGTTGTTGGCCTCGACTTTGTTCTCTATTTCGCCAATATCTCTGGCAATAGTAAGCCTAAATTTTTCAAAAAACTATTTTATAATTTTTAACAGAATTCTTGATACTATTTGGACAAAATTTCTAAGTTATCTCAAAGAAATTTTTAATGATATATTAAACCGGCATTCTTATGAATTTTTCATAAAAAAAAAAATACGTGAAGAAAATATGCAAAAGGGTCATACGTACGTATGAGGAATATAAATTGGAAATCCACATTTTCTCTACGTATTTTTTAATTAAAACTTCATAAAAAAAATTCCCATTTAAAATTTTTTAAACATAAGAGGATTGCTATGTCCTTTTAATAAAAACTTAAGACATAAAAAAAATAAGTTTAGTACAGTTTTCATACAGGTAAATAAAATCCGCACAAAAACATAAATGTGAAAATAAGGCCAATTTCCTATTAAAAAATTTTGTCCATAAAAAGTACTGAGATAAAAATAAGGACCAAGTTCTTGATAGCTACAATACCATCTCATTTCTAGGCAACCTTTTTTTTAAGAGAAGTAACACTATCAGGCAACTAATGCCTAATTAATTAATTAATGTGTTGCTTTCTTTTAAGAAAGAGATAGTGTAGAGAGAACAGGTGCTGAAGTGGGAGAAAGATAGGAAGCTTAATTCATTTATAACCCTGATATTGCGCGTTTTTTATAGAGAAGCGTTGCCGCTCTCTGGTGTCAAGTAGAGGAATTAATTTGTTTAAGCTATGTAGCCATTTATTAGTTCTTTTAATTCGCCGACGGTTCTGCTACAATACCGACGAAGGAGGGTGCTATGAAGTGCATTAGGATATCTCAGTATTAATCGCTGCCGGTACTGCCAAAGTGATCAGTGCTATGTCTTCATCACTTTAACAACCCTGAAACTAGTCTTGAGCTTAAGACCTCAGGGTTTGTAGACAAACGCGCTAACCATTCAGCCAACAGCACCCTCAACCTGTAAGCTTTCTCCACATAAGCTCGAAAATTTTATTTAGTCATAGTCCATACGAGTCAACTTTTGTTGCAGCACCTTTTTTTCTGTGAGACTGATGAAATAGAAATATATACCATTTCCATTCCTCTCTCGCTCTTACTCACTAGAAAATCAAAGTTGCTGCAGCAGACTCGTAAAGAATAGGACTTAACAAGTAATAAACAAAATTCTTGAACTCATTTTTCTTTTATTTTTACAACTAAATACTTTAATTATTTTGCATGCTTTTCATAATTAGTTGTACATAATTACTAATAATGCAATTAAGTTACGACTTGTCAAGCAACTGAAATACGAGAACCCCTCATTTGTTGTTACAGATTTAAAGAAAAACACAAAAATGTTTTTTTTAATTTGGTCAGTATTTCTTGTTTGCAACTTAAAGAATACAAAAAGTATAGCCATCAAATGGAATTAAAATTATTGCATTTATGAGCATTATTTATTTTACATAAAAAATATGCAACAAAAGAAAACACAAGAACTATGTTAAATTTATGTTACAAGGTTTGTAATAAAAATAAGCGCATTCATATAGGATTTCTTTCGAAACAATTGAAAAAAATATCTTTAAAAAAATTCGAAATATTAAATCATATTAGGAACAAGATAAGTAAATTACTAATTATAAATCATTATCAATTTTTAGATTAACTAAATTATTACCAAATAGAAAATTACAGTAGTCTTCAAATATAACGTAAAGTATTTCTACGTTCATTGCTGCAATATTTATTACAGATCTTTTAGCGTAACCAGACCAGCAGACGCAATAGGCGGAATGTAGGTATGTAAATTCATTGTTGACAGTGGTTATGGTAGCAATTGTAATTAGGCTTTATATGTATATTAGGGTATTCAATTACTACCCGATTAAATGTTTGCTTAATTTAAAATTGGCTATTTTCGATTAACGATTAACGGCTCTTTTCACAATGTACGATTAAAAGTTTATGTGAACTTTAACGGCAAGTTTTGTATGCCGAACTTGCCGTTAAAGTCCACATTAACTTTAAATCATACATTGTGAAAAGGGACGTAAAACGGTTGATTATCCGCTTAGACGATTTAACAAAATTTTACATTTTTTAAATAAGTTAACACATTTTTATGTGTCTAATTATGTGTTATTTTTCATACAAACATTTATAAGAGCTTAGTAAAGGTTCCGCTACTGTAATTGATGTAATTAAATCATAATCATTACGACATTGTTTACTTGTTTCTTTTATATGTAAATATTTATTTTACACTTTAATATATAAGTGACATCGTATTGATGTCATTCCAGTCATAGTATTGATGACACTTAAACTGTGACAAAATTTTATGATGACTTTTGTCATCAGATTGATGTCTGTTCCCGTCTTATTGATGACATTTGTCATAGCATTGATGTCAAAATTCTGATGATAGGGCTTCATCATCAATGCGATGATACATTTTTCTGTGAGTGTAAGCAAAGCAATTCTGCTCTGTTGAACTAAGATTAATAACTAGATAATCTTTATTTGAAAAAACAATACTTTTAGTTTAAGCTACAGTTCACTGACAACTGTAGTTTATATTTATGTTAAAAACTGGATATTATTTAAATTAAATAATTTATTGGACATTTGTATTAATTGGTTAAATGATTAATCAAAAATTAACCAATTCATAACCAATTAAGTCAAAACCTCGTTTAATTTATCGTGCGATTAACCGATTAACACATAAACCCGATTAATTGAATACCATAATTATTTGAATACCATAATGTAATATACAACTCAATGAAGTAAATTATTAAGCAAACCGACCCTTTTGTCTAGGAAAATTTCAAAAACTTTTACGTTATGTCCTAGAGAACAGTGAACGAATTCTATAAGAATTTAGTGGGAAATTTTGAAACGATTTTGATAAAAACATTCCTACTTTTCTGACAATTTTTGCAACTCGGAGAAAAGTCTCACATTATATTAGAAATGTGTCAGAAAATTCTGAATCTTTGTAAAATATTTCGTGCGAAATTCTACCGCAGAATCAAAAAAATTTCCGACTTCTTTTTTGACATGATCCATAAGTTAATGAGAATTACCTTATACCTTATTTTCAATTTTTCATCCCCGAAAATCCCGGCAGTTTCTTCAAAATAAAATCATATTACTTCAAAGAAAAAATATACGTACATTTATTTATGTAATTAAATTTATTTGTATTGAATATTTTTAAAATTGCCTTAACACTCAAAATAAAATATTGGTAAATCTAACTAATTTCATAGATTAGGATTGCGCCAATCCCTAAAATACAGTAGAAATCAACCAATGAAATTGTAGTTTAGTTGATAGTATGTAAAACTACTAACCGGAAGGTCGCAGGTTCGATGCCTTCCAAGGCTTAAACAGTAAGTGTTTCTTAAAAAAATAATTTTTTTTGTTTGTAATTTTTTGGTCTTGAACTTAGGTTCTCACAAGTTTACTCACATTTATAAACCGGACGCCTTCACCATCTCAGCTAAATCATCTTGTTAAATAACGATAGCACAAACTATACTTAGACATGTGGTGACTTGCTTGACTTAAATACAGTAAGTTTTGTAAAATAACTATTTTCGTTGTTATTTTAAATTAGTTATTTTAACCATAATAATTGATAATTTTAACCACAAAAATTGTTAAAAGTTAAATTGTAAATTTTAACCATCAAAAATAATTTATTTAATATTACCAAATTAGTAGCTTTTTTATTCAATATTCCATTGACAAAAATAAATTGTTCGTATCTACTTGCTGTCCCACAGTCCATAATCATGTTGCGGCAATTCTAATTTTACGTATGTGAACAAATCAAACTCCAACAAACCGTAACAGCTGTTTGTGTTTACATTTTTCCATTGTTTTCTTTTATTTGCTGTGGTGAGTTTTAAAAACAAAACAAAATCATGCAAAGACTTAAGAAACGTACAGTACAATTGTACAGTAAAGCTCGGCTATAATAAACACGCCGATATTTTAATACTTACTTGTTATTGATTAATTTCGTTACAATCAAAGTATATAAAATAATGACTGTGCACAAAACAAAGAAATACCAGTATACAGTTAAACTCCTTACAAAACGAACTGCGTTACTCCCAAAAAGTATTTTTGCTGTAAAATCTAAAATAATTCTTGTGCAAGATTAAATCAAAAGCCAAAATCAAGCTTAGACCAATAGAAAACAAACTGCGTACAGTTTTTTGGGTAAAAAATAAAACTATGGGGTGATAATCACCAACAAACTTTTCTATTCCGCAAAAAATGCTCAAAAACACCCAAAAAGTATTTTTGCTGTAAAATCTAAAATAATTCTTGTGCAAGATTAAAACAAAAGCCAAAATTAAGCTTAGACCAATAGAAAATAAACTGCGTACAGTTTTTTGGGTAAAAAATAAAACTATGGGGTGATAATCACCAACAAACTTTTCCACTCCGCAAAAATGCTCAAAAACACCCAAAAAGTATTTTTGCTGTAAAATCTAAAATAATTCTTGTGCAAGATTGAAACAAAAGCCAAAATTAAGGTTAGATCAATAGAAAACAAACTGCATACAGTTTTTTGGGTAAAAAATAAAAATATGGGGTGATAATCACCAACAAACTTTTCCATTCCGCAAAAATGCTCAAAAACACCCAAAAAGTATTTTTGCTGTAAAATCTAAAATAATTCTTGTGCAAGATTGAAACAAAAGCCAAAATTAAGCTTAGACCAATAGAAAACAAACTGCGTACAGGTTTTTGGGTGAAAAATAAAACTATGGGGTGATAATCACCAACAAACTTTTCCATTCCGCAAAAAATGCTCAAAAACACCCAAAAAGTATTTTTGCTGTAAAATCTAAAATAATTCTTGTGCAAGATTAAAACAAAAGCCAAAATTAAGCTTAGACCAATAGAAAATAAACTGCGTACAGTTTTTTGGGTGAAAAATAAAACTATGGGGTGATAATCACCAACAAACTTTTCCATTCCGCAAAAAATGCTCAAAAACACCCAAAAAGTATTTTTGCTGTAAAATCTAAAATAATTCTTGTGCAAGATTGAAACAAAAGCCAAAATTAAGGTTAGACCAATAGAAAACAAACTGCGTACAGTTTTTTGGGTAAAAAATAAAACTATGGGCTGATAATCACCAACAATCTTTTCCACTCCGCAAAAATGCTCAAAAACACCCAAAAAGTATTTTTGCTGTAAAATCTAAAATAATTCTTGTGCAAGATTGAAACAAAGACCAAAATTAAGCTTAGACGAATAGAAAACAAACTGCGTACAGGTTTTTGGGTAAAAAATAAAACTATGGGGTGATAATCACCAACAAACTTTTCCATTCCGCAAAAAATGCTCAAAAACACCCAAAAAGTATTTTTGCTGTAAAATCTAAAATATTTCTTGTGCAAGATTAAAACAAAAGCCAAAATTAAGCTTAGACCAATAGAAAATAAACTGCGTACAGTTTTTTGGGTGAAAAATAAAACTATGGGGTGATAATCACCAACAAACTTTTCCATTCCGCAAAAAATGCTCAAAAACACCCAAAAAGTATTTTTGCTGTAAAATCTAAAATAATTCTTGTGCAAGATTGAAACAAAAGCCAAAATTAAGGTTAAGTCAATAGAAAACAAACTGCGTACAGTTTTTTGGGTAAAAAATAAAACTATGGGTTGATAATCACCAACAAAATTTTCCACTCCGCAAAAATGCTCAAAAACACCCAAAAAGTATTTTTGCTGTAAAATCTAAAATAATTCTTGTGCAAGATTGAAACAAAGACCTAAATTAAGCTTAGACGAATAGAAAACAAACTGCGTACAGGTTTTTGGGTAAAAAATAAAACTATGGGGTGATAATCACCAACAAACTTTTCCATTCCGCAAAAAATGCTCAAAAACACCCAAAAAGTATTTTTGCTGTAAAATCTAAAATAATTCTTGTGCAAGATTAAAACAAAAGCCAAAATTAAGCTTAGACCAACAAAAAATAAACTGCGTACAGTTTTTTGGGTGAAAAATAAAACTATGGGGTGATAATCACCAACAAACTTTTCCATTCCGCAAAAATGCTCAAAAACACCCAAAAAGTATTTTTGCTGTAAAATCTAAAATAATTCTTGTGCAAGATTAAATCAAAAGCCAAAATTAAGCTTAGACCAATAGAAAACAAACTGCGTACAGGTTTTTGGGTAAAAAATAAAACTATGGGGTGATAATCACCAACAAACTTTTCCATTCCGCAAAAATTGCTCAAAAACACCCAAAAAGTATTTTTGCTGTAAAATCTAAAATAATTCTTGTGCAAGATTAAAACAAAAGCCAAAATTAAGCTTAGACCAATAGAAAACAAACTGCGTACAGGTTTTTGGGTGAAAAATAAAACTATGGGGTGATAATCACCAACAAACTTTTCCATTCCGCAAAAAATGCTCAAAAACACCCAAAAAGTATTTTTGCTGTAAAATCTAAAATAATTCTTGTGCAAGATTGAAACAAAAGCCAAAATTAAGGTTAGATCAATAGAAAACAAACTGCATACAGTTTTTTGGGTAAAAAATAAAACTATGGGGTGATAATCACCAACAAACTTTTCCATTCCGCAAAAAATGCTCAAAAACACCCAAAAAGTATTTTTGCTGTAAAATCTAAAATAATTCTTGTGCAAGATTGAAACAAAAGCCAAAATTAAGGTTAGATCAATAGAAAACAAACTGCATACAGTTTTTTGGGTAAAAAATAAAACTATGGGGTGATAATCACCAACAAACTTTTCTATTCCGCAAAAAATGCTCAAAAACACCCAAAAAGTATTTTTGCTGTAAAATCTAAAATAATTCTTGTGCAAGATTAAAACAAAAGCCAAAATTAAGCTTAGACCAATAGAAAATAAACTGCGTACAGTTTTTTGGGTAAAAAATAAAACTATGGGGTGATAATCACCAACAAACTTTTCCATTCCGCAAAAAATGCGCAAAAACACCCAAAAAGTATTTTTGCTGTAAAATCTAAAATAATTCTTGTGCAAGATTGAAACAAAAGCCAAAATTAAGGTTAAATCAATAGAAAACAAACTGCGTACAGTTTTTTGGGTAAAAAATAAAACTATGGGGTGATAATCACCAACAAACTTTTCCACTCCGCAAAAATGCTCAAAAACACCCAAAAAGTATTTTTGCTGTAAAATCTAAAATAATTCTTGTGCAAGATTGAAACAAAAGCCAAAATTAAGCTTAGACCAATAGAAAATAAACTGCGTACAGTTTTTTGGGTGAAAAATAAAACTATGGGGTGATAATCACCAACAAACTTTTCCATTCCGCAAAAAATGCTCAAAAACACCCAAAAAGTATTTTTGCTGTAAAATCTAAAATAATTCTTGTGCAAGATTGAAACAAAAGCCAAAATTAAGGTTAGACCAATAGAAAACAAACTGCGTACAGTTTTTTGGGTAAAAAATAAAACTATGGGCTGATAATCACCAACAATCTTTTCCACTCCGCAAAAATGCTCAAAAACACCCAAAAAGTATTTTTGCTGTAAAATCTAAAATAATTCTTGTGCAAGATTGAAACAAAGACCAAAATTAAGCTTAGACAAATAGAAAACAAACTGCGTACAGGTTTTTGGGTAAAAAATAAAACTATGGGGTGATAATCACCAACAAACTTTTCCATTCCGCAAAAAATGCTCAAAAACACCCAAAAAGTATTTTTGCTGTAAAATCTAAAATATTTCTTGTGCAAGATTAAAACAAAAGCCAAAATTAAGCTTAGACCAATAGAAAATAAACTGCGTACAGTTTTTTGGGTGAAAAATAAAACTATGGGGTGATAATCACCAACAAACTTTTCCATTCCGCAAAAAATGCTCAAAAACACCCAAAAAGTATTTTTGCTGTAAAATCTAAAATAATTCTTGTGCAAGATTGAAACAAAAGCCAAAATTAAGGTTAAGTCAATAGAAAACAAACTGCGTACAGTTTTTTGGGTAAAAAATAAAACTATGGGTTGATAATCACCAACAAAATTTTCCACTCCGCAAAAATGCTCAAAAACACCCAAAAAGTATTTTTGCTGTAAAATCTAAAATAATTCTTGTGCAAGATTGAAACAAAGACCTAAATTAAGCTTAGACGAATAGAAAACAAACTGCGTACAGGTTTTTGGGTAAAAAATAAAACTATGGGGTGATAATCACCAACAAACTTTTCCATTCCGCAAAAAATGCTCAAAAACACCCAAAAAGTATTTTTGCTGTAAAATCTAAAATAATTCTTGTGCAAGATTAAAACAAAAGCCAAAATTAAGCTTAGACCAACAAAAAATAAACTGCGTACAGTTTTTTGGGTGAAAAATAAAACTATGGGGTGATAATCACCAACAAACTTTTCCACTCCGCAAAAATGCTCAAAAACACCCAAAAAGTATTTTTGCTGTAAAATCTAAAATAATTCTTGTGCAAGATTGAAACAAAAGCCAAAATTAAGGTTAGATCAATAGAAAACAAACTGCATACAGTTTTTTGGGTAAAAAATAAAAATATGGGGTGATAATCACCAACAAACTTTTCCATTCCGCAAAAATGCTCAAAAACACCCAAAAAGTATTTTTGCTGTAAAATCTAAAATAATTCTTGTGCAAGATTGAAACAAAAGCCAAAATTAAGCTTAGACCAATAGAAAACAAACTGCGTACAGGTTTTTGGGTGAAAAATAAAACTATGGGGTGATAATCACCAACAAACTTTTCCATTCCGCAAAAAATGCTCAAAAACACCCAAAAAGTATTTTTGCTGTAAAATCTAAAATAATTCTTGTGCAAGATTAAAACAAAAGCCAAAATTAAGCTTAGACCAATAGAAAATAAACTGCGTACAGTTTTTTGGGTGAAAAATAAAACTATGGGGTGATAATCACCAACAAACTTTTCCATTCCGCAAAAAATGCTCAAAAACACCCAAAAAGTATTTTTGCTGTAAAATCTAAAATAATTCTTGTGCAAGATTGAAACAAAAGCCAAAATTAAGGTTAGATCAATAGAAAACAAACTGCATACAGTTTTTTGGGTAAAAAATAAAAATATGGGGTGATAATCACCAACAAACTTTTCCATTCCGCAAAAATGCTCAAAAACACCCAAAAAGTATTTTTGCTGTAAAATCTAAAATAATTCTTGTGCAAGATTGAAACAAAAGCCAAAATTAAGCTTAGACCAATAGAAAACAAACTGCGTACAGGTTTTTGGGTGAAAAATAAAACTATGGGGTGATAATCACCAACAAACTTTTCCATTCCGCAAAAAATGCTCAAAAACACCCAAAAAGTATTTTTGCTGTAAAATCTAAAATAATTCTTGTGCAAGATTAAAACAAAAGCCAAAATTAAGCTTAGACCAATAGAAAATAAACTGCGTACAGTTTTTTGGGTGAAAAATAAAACTATGGGGTGATAATCACCAACAAACTTTTCCATTCCGCAAAAAATGCTCAAAAACACCCAAAAAGTATTTTTGCTGTAAAATCTAAAATAATTCTTGTGCAAGATTGAAACAAAAGCCAAAATTAAGGTTAGACCAATAGAAAACAAACTGCGTACAGTTTTTTGGGTAAAAAATAAAACTATGGGCTGATAATCACCAACAATCTTTTCCACTCCGCAAAAATGCTCAAAAACACCCAAAAAGTATTTTTGCTGTAAAATCTAAAATAATTCTTGTGCAAGATTGAAACAAAGACCAAAATTAAGCTTAGACGAATAGAAAACAAACTGCGTACAGGTTTTTGGGTAAAAATAAAACTATGGGGTGATAATCACCAACAAACTTTTCCATTCCGCAAAAAATGCTCAAAAACACCCAAAAAGTATTTTTGCTGTAAAATCTAAAATATTTCTTGTGCAAGATTAAAACAAAAGCCAAAATTAAGCTTAGACCAATAGAAAATAAACTGCGTACAGTTTTTTGGGTGAAAAATAAAACTATGGGGTGATAATCACCAACAAACTTTTCCATTCCGCAAAAAATGCTCAAAAACACCCAAAAAGTATTTTTGCTGTAAAATCTAAAATAATTCTTGTGCAAGATTGAAACAAAAGCCAAAATTAAGGTTAAGTCAATAGAAAACAAACTGCGTACAGTTTTTTGGGTAAAAAATAAAACTATGGGTTGATAATCACCAACAAAATTTTCCACTCCGCAAAAATGCTCAAAAACACCCAAAAAGTATTTTTGCTGTAAAATCTAAAATAATTCTTGTGCAAGATTGAAACAAAGACCTAAATTAAGCTTAGACGAATAGAAAACAAACTGCGTACAGGTTTTTGGGTAAAAAATAAAACTATGGGGTGATAATCACCAACAAACTTTTCCATTCCGCAAAAAATGCTCAAAAACACCCAAAAAGTATTTTTGCTGTAAAATCTAAAATAATTCTTGTGCAAGATTAAAACAAAAGCCAAAATTAAGCTTAGACCAACAAAAAATAAACTGCGTACAGTTTTTTGGGTGAAAAATAAAACTATGGGGTGATAATCACCAACAAACTTTTCCATTCCGCAAAAATGCTCAAAAACACCCAAAAAGTATTTTTGCTGTAAAATCTAAAATAATTCTTGTGCAAGATTAAATCAAAAGCCAAAATTAAGCTTAGACCAATAGAAAACAAACTGCGTACAGGTTTTTGGGTAAAAAATAAAACTATGGGGTGATAATCACCAACAAACTTTTCCATTCCGCAAAAATTGCTCAAAAACACCCAAAAAGTATTTTTGCTGTAAAATCTAAAATAATTCTTGTGCAAGATTAAAACAAAAGCCAAAATTAAGCTTAGACCAATAGAAAACAAACTGCGTACAGGTTTTTGGGTGAAAAATAAAACTATGGGGTGATAATCACCAACAAACTTTTCCATTCCGCAAAAAATGCTCAAAAACACCCAAAAAGTATTTTTGCTGTAAAATCTAAAATAATTCTTGTGCAAGATTGAAACAAAAGCCAAAATTAAGGTTAGATCAATAGAAAACAAACTGCATACAGTTTTTTGGGTAAAAAATAAAACTATGGGGTGATAATCACCAACAAACTTTTCCATTCCGCAAAAAATGCTCAAAAACACCCAAAAAGTATTTTTGCTGTAAAATCTAAAATAATTCTTGTGCAAGATTGAAACAAAAGCCAAAATTAAGGTTAGATCAATAGAAAACAAACTGCATACAGTTTTTTGGGTAAAAAATAAAACTATGGGGTGATAATCACCAACAAACTTTTCTATTCCGCAAAAAATGCTCAAAAACACCCAAAAAGTATTTTTGCTGTAAAATCTAAAATAATTCTTGTGCAAGATTAAAACAAAAGCCAAAATTAAGCTTAGACCAATAGAAAATAAACTGCGTACAGTTTTTTGGGTAAAAAATAAAACTATGGGGTGATAATCACCAACAAACTTTTCCATTCCGCAAAAAATGCGCAAAAACACCCAAAAAGTATTTTTGCTGTAAAATCTAAAATAATTCTTGTGCAAGATTGAAACAAAAGCCAAAATTAAGGTTAAATCAATAGAAAACAAACTGCGTACAGTTTTTTGGGTAAAAAATAAAACTATGGGGTGATAATCACCAACAAACTTTTCCACTCCGCAAAAATGCTCAAAAACACCCAAAAAGTATTTTTGCTGTAAAATCTAAAATAATTCTTGTGCAAGATTGAAACAAAAGCCAAAATTAAGGTTAGATCAATAGAAAACAAACTGCATACAGTTTTTTGGGTAAAAAATAAAAATATGGGGTGATAATCACCAACAAACTTTTCCATTCCGCAAAAATGCTCAAAAACACCCAAAAAGTATTTTTGCTGTAAAATCTAAAATAATTCTTGTGCAAGATTGAAACAAAAGCCAAAATTAAGCTTAGACCAATAGAAAACAAACTGCGTACAGGTTTTTGGGTGAAAAATAAAACTATGGGGTGATAATCACCAACAAACTTTTCCATTCCGCAAAAAATGCTCAAAAACACCCAAAAAGTATTTTTGCTGTAAAATCTAAAATAATTCTTGTGCAAGATTAAAACAAAAGCCAAAATTAAGCTTAGACCAATAGAAAATAAACTGCGTACAGTTTTTTGGGTGAAAAATAAAACTATGGGGTGATAATCACCAACAAACTTTTCCATTCCGCAAAAAATGCTCAAAAACACCCAAAAAGTATTTTTGCTGTAAAATCTAAAATAATTCTTGTGCAAGATTGAAACAAAAGCCAAAATTAAGGTTAGACCAATAGAAAACAAACTGCGTACAGTTTTTTGGGTAAAAAATAAAACTATGGGCTGATAATCACCAACAATCTTTTCCACTCCGCAAAAATGCTCAAAAACACCCAAAAAGTATTTTTGCTGTAAAATCTAAAATAATTCTTGTGCAAGATTGAAACAAAGACCAAAATTAAGCTTAGACGAATAGAAAACAAACTGCGTACAGATTTTTGGGTAAAAAATAAAACTATGGGGTGATAATCACCAACAAACTTTTCCATTCCGCAAAAAATGCTCAAAAACACCCAAAAAGTATTTTTGCTGTAGAATCTAAAATAATTCTTGTGCAAGATTAAATCAAAAGCCAAAATTAAGCTTAGACCAATAGAAAATAAACTGCGTACAGTTTTTTGGGTGAAAAATAAAACTATGGGGTGATAATCACCAACAAACTTTTCCATTCCGCAAAAAATGCTCAAAAACACCCAAAAAGTATTTTTGCTGTAAAATCTAAAATATTTCTTGTGCAAGATTAAAACAAAAGCCAAAATTAAGCTTAGACCAATAGAAAATAAACTGCGTACAGTTTTTTGGGTGAAAAATAAAACTATGGGGTGATAATCACCAACAAACTTTTCCATTCCGCAAAAAATGCTCAAAAACACCCAAAAAGTATTTTTGCTGTAAAATCTAAAATAATTCTTGTGCAAGATTGAAACAAAAGCCAAAATTAAGGTTAAATCAATAGAAAACAAACTGCGTACAGTTTTTTGGGTAAAAAATAAAACTATGGGTTGATAATCACCAACAAAATTTTCCACTCCGCAAAAATGCTCAAAAACACCCAAAAAGTATTTTTGCTGTAAAATCTAAAATAATTCTTGTGCAAGATTGAAACAAAGACCTAAATTAAGCTTAGACAAATAGAAAACAAACTGCGTACAGGTTTTTGGGTAAAAAATAAAACTATGGGGTGATAATCACCAACAAACTTTTCCATTCCGAAAAAAGTGCTCAAAAACACCCAAAAAGTATTTTTGCTGTAAAATCTAAAATAATTCTTGTGCAAGATTAAATCAAAAGCCAAAATTAAGCTTAGACCAATAGAAAACAAACTGCGTACAGGTTTTTGGGTAAAAAATAAAACTATGGGGTGATAATCACCAACAAACTTTTCCATTCCGCAAAAAATGCTCAAAAAACCCCAAAAAGTATTTTTGCTGTAAAATTTAAAGTAATTCTTGTGCAAGATTAAATCAAAAGCCAAAATCAAGCTTAGACCAATAGAAAACAAACTGCGTACAGCTTTGTGGGTAAAAAATAAAACTATGGGGTGATAATCACCAACAAACTTTTCCATTCCGCAAAAAAGGAATTATTTTAGATTTTACAGCAAAAATACTCTTTGGGTCTTTGTGAGCCGTTTTGTTCAAATGAAATTTAAAAGACTTTTACATTCCCCAAAAAAGTGTTTTTGTTGTTAAATCTAAACTAATTCTTGGGTACGAAAAAAAGAAATGTTTTAATATATCTAAGAGCCTTTTAAATTATTTATTTTATTATATTCATTGCTTACTGTATCTTTTCTCAGTTAAAATAATTCACCACTTATCAAATAATACAATAGCAACAACAGAAAGAACAACGGACAGCTGTTACGGTTTGTTGTGGTGAGTTTGATTTGTTCACGCCGATTCTAATTTTTTTGGTTGGTGTGCAACTCTATAATTTTTATAGAATCGCATTATTAAGAGTTCACATAAAAATTTCAGATATTTTTTTAATTTTTAGAATAAACTTACAGAATTACTCTTGCATATTTCTTCATATCCACCAAATTCCAATAACAATAAAAATCATAAAAAGAAACAACAATTTGTAAAAAATTTGCCTTTTCTTAAAACATTCACAAAAAATCAAAAATTTCAAATTTTATTACACATGTTTGTATTTTTACAATTTAAACATTTTGTATTTTACTGCTGTAAAATATATTTCTTTATTTGCACCGTTTTAACATCAATTAAATCATCCAAGTGATATTAACGACATGATCATTATTTTTATCCATTTTTTGCTTCATTTCATTAATTTTTTAATGAATTTTTACAAATTAAATTCACACCGTCCGTATTCACAAATAAACAATATTCATTCGAAAACGTATTTTCAAGGTGTAAAAATTAAATTGATACCGAAGGAGCAGAGGAACCAGAACGTTGTTGCTTAATGAGTATAAACGCGCCAACTGTTTTTGGTCAAAGTGTTAAATTTACGGCCAAGTAAGAAAAAACTCTAAATAAAATAAATACAAAGACAAAATCACAAGAATAAGACAACAAAAAGAAATAAGGAAACTAACACAGTTGCCGCTTTGTTGCAATTGGACAAAAATTGGAATTTTATTTACTACCCAGTGCAAAAAGAGCTTTCAAGGAAGGCAATAAGATCCTGAATTTGTGATTCGGAAGTGATTTATAACGATTTTTACATGCACTTGGCACTGCAAGAAGTTCTTTTTTTATTCCTATTCAATGGATTTGAAGTCATTTTTATAATATTGGAACTTCTACAAATGGTACTTATTCCAGGGGCCCGTTTCTCAAAATACACACAGGACAACAATAAAATTTATAAAAGTGTTGTTGTTTTGTGTGTATTTTACTTGCAGATTTGTAACTTGTAAGTTTTGAGAAACGGGCCCCTGAGCAAAATTTTCATTTTAATGTATATTATGTGAAATTCGTGCTTATTACATATATTTTATTTCTAGGCTCATAATTAAATAATTTGATTGAAATTTTGTCGGCTTGTACGAGTTGGACTCGAGCCAAGGAATTTTATTTCATAAATTGTTTAATAGTAAACCGTCTTACCTCCTCAGTCACATTATCATATAGGTAACGGCACAAAGCCAACATATATATAAAATAGCTTTGAGAGTATCTAAGAGAGTAAATGTCTTTCGGAGAGAGGATTGCGGAAGTAGAATAAAATTTTTATTACTTACATATCTGGATGATATTAATTATTACTTAATGAAATATCTGAGATACATACTTATTGGTACTTTGGAAACAGCTAAAAAGTAGTTCCCAAAGCGTATTAATACCAAGTGGCCTTATTAGTGCAACAACAACTTCACTTTACCAATCTGTCATGTTAAATGCATACATAAAAAGTTGTTGTTTAGTTTTTTTACATAGAGTTTGACACTTTGGTAAAGTCAGCTGATGCTCGTTTTTACTAATAGGGCCACCTGGTATCAATTCGCCTTGGTAGTTCCTTAAAAATGAATTCCAATGCTTTTCACTGGGATAATGCAAGAGTTCTCACTTTAGATGATTTGTTAAAATTTTTATTAGACAATTATATTTGTTTATATTTGGTATATACCTAGCCCAATGTAATATTTGTAACAGTACTTTTATTTAAAAAAATATATATATATTTTATATATAAAAAACAAAGTTGATATATCGACGTAGTTGCGTAAAAAGGGTCAATCAGCTGTGTAAAATGGTGAGAGATTGGCCCTTTTTACGCAACTACGTCGATATGTATTTGGCTATGCCAAATCTTATATACCTTTCACCAATAACCATGGATTCAAATTTCATGGCAGATGAGGAATCTATTTAAGGCAAATTCTGATATCTATGGCCATACATCAATTCCGAAGTGTGTAATTTGTCCTTTGGCTTCGAAAAATCGATTTCACGTATAGACATACCGACATCGTTGATTTAGCTTTCCTATCTATAAGGACCCAGAATATACATATTCGGGTATATTCTGTATTTCATGCACATTTTAATTCCACATGAAATACAGAGCATAGCCGAATCGGCTTTTTAGACCTTTTCGTAAAATGGTTTTATTATTTTCTACAGGTTCAGGCAACTTCTCAGACTTTCTGAAATGGTTGTCTCTTTTTATCTTCAACTATACTGTAATACATGTGTGTGTGTTGGTATGTATGAGATTTTTCTTATGAATGTTAATGTTTGCATACCCACATATAATAATGTTTACACGATTATTCTGCTACTTAAGCAAATTGCGCAGCTAACGAGTCTACATTTCTTACAGCTGAGGTTTGTTAAGTTTATTTTGTCGCTATATACATTGTCTTTTAAAATTCTCGAGTAATCCTGTATGTTCTCGGTACTGTTTCCAAAAACTTCCGTTTCCCTTATTTTGAATTCTAACTGCTGTTGAAAAATGCTGTCAGTCCTTTATTTTGACATTTCATAGCCAGTGTTACCAAATACAGATTGTCATTAGAGATGTAATTTTATGTCGTTAAATTTGAATCTGCATTTCTCATTTCGTAACAATATATATTTTATAGGGTCGCAAATGCATATTGTGGAAATTACAACCGGTATGACAATCCATTTTTGGTGAAGGGTATAAAAATTGAAATTTGTTTTTGTTTTTAGTGTAATATTCGAAAGAAATTGTCTTCTCATTTAGATAAACAGGCAGTGAGTTTTTACTAACAAAGTTTAAATTTCGAGGTTAGGGTTAACTGCAGGTTAATTGGTTTACTGCTAACGGTCCTTGTTATATATCTATATAACTAGCACTACGCTTTTTAAACTATCCTAATTTCATTGCAATAGTACAGCAGAAATTATTAACTGATAAAACACAATAATTACACAAGTTTACAAGTTCAGGTCAACTTTTGGACTGTTGTTTCTTATTAATTTCGGGTACTGAATTCGATTTTGTAGTCGGTTCATTTTTTATTTTCTTCTAGTTTTCAAGACAGACATGCAATTGTTTCAAAAATGAGCCAGTTAGACAACAAACGTTAGCATAACTGTATGTCCTATTCAATTAAAAGTAAAAAACCAAACCTCGACAACAATATTACCTTTAAGCCGCACTAACATTGTTCTTTAATCTACTCAGTAGTTTCAGAGATATCGAGGAAATTGTGCAAATTTTCGTTTGTTTTTAAAACATTCATAAAAAATGAAAGGAATAACAATTCCGTTATTTTTCTATTACCAGATAGGTAAATATGTTCCAAGCAAAACAAGCCATATTTCATTGAAATCGATCCATAAGTTTTTATTTTATTCACAATTATGAAGGAACTCACTTGCGGAAAAACATTTAGAACGAAATTACCTTTTAACCGCCATCTTTTTTATTTATTATTGTATAGTTTCTTATTAGTGGCCACCCGAAGTAAAAAATTTTACCAATTTCCTACATTTTTATAATTGTTCTAGCTTTTTAAGTAAAAAAGATATTGAAGCGATTCATGCTTTGTTTTATAGGGCAGTAATGATCATTTAATACTGCTATGCAGAACTGAACTTCAATAATAAAATGACCGAAAAGTGGCCACTTGAAAATTACACTTTTTTTATTTTACCAATTTTTAATTGAAACCTTTGTGAATCCTGTTGAACATAAGGCATTGATTTTTTTTTTTTTGTAGTGAAGAAGGAACCCTTATGATACCATGACATAAGTTTCATTGTGTTAAAATAATATCTTCTGCAAAAAAAGTTGCGAAAACTGATAAATTTAAAAAAATTCTCAACTTTGAGTTTCAAAAAAGCCATGTGGGGATACAGATAAAAATCTGGAGCTGATTCGATCCAGTTTTCTTAGTTTGAGATTATGGCATTCGATATCAAACAATGTGTTTATATTGTTCGATAGCGAATGCCATAATCTCAAACTAAGAAAACTCGATCGAATCGGCCCGATTTCGAAAGCGAAGCGATTAGGCCCCTGATATTTTCAGGAATTATAGGTCAGTACTTCGTTATTATGTCCACTTAGTGCCGTTTTGATATTTTCACTCTATTACGAAACATGATTTGTTTTTAAAGTGCCCAAGACCGATGTATAATGTATAATGTATAAAATGAAAAAACTGTGTAATTTTCAAGTGGCCACTCTTCGGCCATTTAATTATTCCAGTTCAGTTTTGCATAGCAATATTAAATGATCATTACTGCCCTATAAAACAAAGCCTGAATCGTTTCAATATCTTTTCTACTTAAAAAGCTAGAGCAATCATAAAAATGTATGAAATTTGTTAAATTTTTGTCACTAATCAGAAGCTATACGATAATAAATAAAAAATATGGCGGTTATGTGTTTCTAGTACCTATTGTCCTGAGTTTTTTTATTAAAATTAAAAGCCAATGCTGCACACCTATTTGTTGAATTCACTCAGAATTACTCATATATAAGTTTTTGGTTGATCGAAATCAGAAATACTGTGTTCGAGTTAGGGTAAAATATGTTGATGTATTTAAAAAATATCTGTACGTAATAGAAAAAAATTTTAATTGGACTTTAATTTAAACTATTTATATTTCACATATTTTTATTGAAATTACTGATTTTTTTTTTTGCAGGCCAGTGTTATTTTTGAAGTGGCTTATCTGTTCGTAAAACGAGCAATGGCAGTGTACAATGTGGTATATACAATCGGGCACATACTCAGGTTTATTCAAAATAAGTTTTACTATAATAATAGATAAATTGTAAGTTTCTTGTCTTTGTGGTAACACTGAAGTCAACATAAAAGTATTTTTGAAATGCAACACACAAATACAAAAAATAATAAAAGAAAAACTCAAACAATACACAGCAAATATCTGAGAAGAGGAAAAGCCCTTTTTATTTGTTTTTCTACTTTGCTTGTGCATCATACACTCTTGTTTATTTGATTAAGCCCACATTATTTTTAATGCTTATTATGCTGCATATTATGAAATTTTACATTGAGAGCAAAAATGTTAAAATTTTAAACATCATCTTTGTTATATTGAAAACGATGTTTTGTTCATTTGATTAGGCCGACCGAATAAAATTATTTATTTATATACATATCTGTTCTTACAATAAACTATAGAAATTTTTTTATTAATTTTTAAAGTAGCACAGGGCATGTTCACATATAACTTAGCCATATTTGCAATTTTTAGACTCCTTCATTCCGCTTTTAAGCATTTAGTATAAATTACCAACTCGGTAACATATATTTAACCCCCTCCCCACCTAAGAGCGTCACATAATATGTAAAAAACAACATAGGCTGCCTCGTGGAGTTTAAATAAAATTTACAAATAACATAATTTCTTGGAGAAGTCTAATAATGCACATGTCGGAATTAAAACTAAATTTGATATAAAAGTATGGTCCAAACGCCGATATAATAACTTTCAATTTAAGCTAAATATATGATCTTTTATCGAGTTATTAAATGACTTGAAGACAGTCCAATGATATTTTTGTAGTAATATTTAAAGGAGGGAATACTTTGCTATTTTTATCGATTTGGTCTTCAGGTTCAGATACCTTCCGAAAAATCTGACGTAAATTTTTTATAATTATGTTAATATAACTCTTTAAGGTGATATAATAGTATAAGAGCCAGTAGCCGGCTACCTGTATGTAGTTGACCAGACCTGGATTTTTGTACAGTGGGTCCCCTATACCTATCATACATGAAGTGGGGACTCACTAAGCCCAGCTCGGCTGCGACGACTGGAGAACAGGTACGCTAGGTATCAACATTTGAGTAATTTTTGAGCAATGTATTTGGCCACGTCAGCCTTCGTTATTATAGTTATAATTGAAAAATGGAAATTGCGTTAAGTTCGTGGCAGAAGGTACAAAAAAGTTGCCCCCACAGCTCCTAGGATGCCCGAGAGGGGCAAAATGTATCAGCGACCGTCTAAGTTTTTATTTAACATTTTCTCTGAACATACCCAGCCCTATCTCCATTTCATAAGGGGCTCCCATACAAAATTTACAATACAGAATGAAATATATTGGAAAAAAGTCCCATAACTGCCTAGGAGTCCCCGCTAGGGGGTTAAAATGTATGACCACCATCCATTAGTATTTCGTCCCAAACATTTTCTTATAACACACTTGTCCTTTATCTCCACCCCTTAGGAGGGCTTCCATACAAATATGGCGGTTTAATGAAATTCTTCAATTCGCCCCTGCAGCGTCTAGGAAATTAGTTTTCTAGCACCAGCATTTTTGCTGAACATAGCTAATATGTATCTCCATTCCTTAGGAGGCTCCCATACAAGACTAGAAATATATATATATATATATATATATATATATATATATATATATATATATATATATATATATATATATATATATATATATATATATATATATATATATATATATATATATATATATATATATATATATATATATATATATATATATATATATATATATATATATATATATATATATATATATATATATATATATATATATATATATATATATATATATATATATATATATATATATATATATATATATATATATATATATATATATATATATATATATATATATATATATATATATATATATATATATATATATATATATATATATATATATATATATATATATATATATATATATATATATATATATATATATATATATATATATATATATATATATATATATATATATATATATATATATATATATATATATATATATATATATATATATATATATATATATGTATATATGTATATATATATATATATATATATATATATATATATATATATATATATATATATATATATATATATATATATATATATATATATATATATATATATGAGTCCCATAACTTCTAGGAGTCACCCCTAGGGGGGTAAAATGTATGACCGAAGTCCATTAGTTTTTCGTCCCAAGCATTTTCTTATAACATACTTGCCCTTTATATCCACCCCTTAGAGGGATCATATACAGATATGGCAGTTTAATGAAATTCTTAAATTTGTCCCTGCCTAGGATGCCCATAGAGGGGTCAAATGTATGACCAACCCCATTAACACCTATCGTCATTCGTTAAGGGGCTCCCATACAAAACATTATATATAATTATACGAACGGGTCAAAGTATAAAAATGGAAACTTTGTATGGGAGCCCCCTAAGGAATGGAGATACGGGGTTCAGCAAACGTATTGAAAAAAAATTATGATCAATATTTGTTTGTGGCAAAAATCTTGCTTTGAACTTTTATTTAGAAGCACTTGCGACTTATAAAATACAACTTGGGTATACAAATAATGGTTTTACACTACGGACGTGACATTAGAATAGCGTCCAAAGGAAATAAAATATATACCGCTAATCGAATTCTATCTTTTATCTTTCCTCATGGACTCCGTTCTTTTATGTTGGGAAATTAATTTTAAAGTATAATGTCAATGTTACAAATAACTGAATTTAGTCACTAGAAAAGTGAAAATAGTTTATTGCAATGTCTTAAAATTAATCAAAGAGAAATGTTTTCAGTTTAAGCTGTTATTTTTGATATTTAGAAATTGTAGTAAGGTATAAATACCTCTGCATAGTAAAATTTTATTTTTTCCTATTTACCATATCTTAAAAAAAGTTTTAAGGGTTTTAATTTTTTCAGTCGTGATTGACATACTATATTCGTGGAATTGCCTATATGTATAACAACTGCGATCACATTCAATCGACCCAAGTGCTGGTGAACAGAGGTACAGATGATCTCTGATGATGGAAGAGTGGCGGCTTCAGAAAACAACATTGTTTTGTTCTGCTGCGTACGTTGAAAAATTAAACCGTTGTTGATTTCTCCCTTGTTCCTTGGAATATCGATAATGTGTAATTATTTCTGAATATAACGTTACGAATCTTGCACTAAATAACCACTTTGGAGTTAATTTCCTCAGTCTGTTATGGGCTAGAGTTTTTTACAGAAATGATTAATTTTTAAGAAAATCATTAACGACTTTATAAATAATTTTCGATAAGCGTTCATTCTCAGTGAAGCACGTTAACTTTACTACGTTTACTTAATAAATATGTACATAAAAAATGAATAAAGTGAGTTTAATCAGCACAACAGGAGTGTACAATCAAGCATCACCATTGACTGACTGTCTGCCTGGCATCGACACCAGCCAACACTGTTTCAACAAATACATAACAGGAGTGCAACAACACCATCAAACACAGAGAGAGAGAGAGATACTTACTTTTTGAGTCAACAAACAGCAACATTCAGCCAGCCAACAACAACAGCAACATCTGAAAAAAACACCAGGCAAACAGCAATAAGAATAAAGACTTTTGTATCTTTTAAATTTTATTATTATGTATTTCAATTTTACTTATACGACACTCTACACAAAGGTGTTCAGGTATTGTGTATTTGTGCGCATTGTTGGTAATACTGTCATGGTATTCATATCAGTTCAATAGAATTATTCACACTTTTAGAGTTAAGATTTGATTACTTATTGTTAGTTAAATTTTATTGAAGATACAATAAATAAATACATATAACAGAAAATAAAACTTATCGTGTTTGGCGATTTTCGCCTTTGACATTTTTGTAGTAGATTAATGACAGCCGCTACATTTTTCTTTAATCTATTAAAAAAATGGCGAAGTAGAAGGCGAAAATCGCTAACACAATTTTATTTAAATACTAGATGTGCCCGCTCGCTTCGCGCGCTTAAAGTTTGCTTTATGACTATAATGTGTCTGTAATATATAATAATATAACGTTCTTTACATATTTTTTAATGTTCCCGTTATACAAAATGAGCAGTGCTACCAACGTTGAAAAAACATTAGTAAAATTGGGTATATTTTCGCTTTTTTTTATTTTAACTTAGAAATAAGATATTTTATCGCGGTAAAAAGTACCCTATTTTTGAATCAGGACTCTAAAGTACCTCTATACCAAATTTCGCTTCAGTGGTTTTTGCGTGAAGCGTGTTCGGACAGACAGACATACAAAAATTCCAAAATTTTGTTTTTTTTCTCTACATCGATTACTGTTTACGCCACAATAAAAATTTTCAAAAAATATTTCATGTACAGACACGCCCTTTTTACAGTTTTGTTATATGTATAGATGACATATTTTCGGGAAACAAATAGCAAAATGTTTGTTCAGTTTAATAAATTTATTTTTGAACTTAAACTGGAATTACTTTGGTAGTCTTAAGAATTTCCATACTAACGTGAAGTTAGCAACAGTTCAGTCAACTAGTTAGGGTGATTGAAAAAACATAACTCTCCATACTCTTTATTAAATTCTGAAGTACAATTTTCAGAAGAAGAAGTCGTAAGAAACATAAGTCTAAGAATGTTTAGTAGAACATTTTGTATTAGTATTGGTAGAATAAAAATTTCCCCACACCACCAAAACCATACTTAGGGCCATTATTACAACTAGGCAATAGTTAAAGGCAGGATTTTGTCGGACGAATAAAAGGTTTACCTTTATTAAAACTTTACTTTAAATGAAAGTGAGCGATAAGTTAAACTCAGGTGCATCCTACCTGGTAGGTTAAAGTAAATTTGTAATAATGATAAGCTGTTTATCCGTCCGACAAAAGCCTGGTTTTAGCTATTGTCAAGTTGTAATAATGGCCCTTAGTTGTACAACAAGTATTTTACAAAATTTATATTTTTAAACACGAATTTTTAGTTGTTATATACAATTAATTTTGCATTAATTAATAAAAGTATGAATTTAAATCATTTTTAAAACATTTAAGCTCAAAAAATTTTGATTCGCTAAACATTTTTTGCAATTTTTCTCTTTGGTACTAAAAAAGTTTATCCCAAATAGTAAGGAAAATGCACTACTGTTGAATGAAAAAAATTTTTGAAAACCTTGATAAATTTGAACACATAAATGTCAACAAAATTAAACAAATATTTTAAAATTACAGCAAGAAGAAACATAAAATTGATAACAAAACAATTTTAAAAAAGCCCGGCTACAAAATAGGCGTGGCACTGCCCATAATTTTTATCATACGGATGAACTTTCACGAGGAATAATTGTGTGCGAAGTTTCATAAGAAGAAGTAGTTTAAATGAATATTTACATCTCATGGGCGTGGCACTGCGCACTTCTCTAACCATAATGTTGTATTGTAACACTTACTAAATGTGTATGCGAAGTTTCATGCGAATCGGTTTAGTAGAAGTTTTTGATATATAGTATTTACTTTGCATGAGCGTGGCGCTGCCCACTTTTTTAATCATGATGTAGTATTTGAACAGAAGCTTAATGTGTGTGCAAAGTTTCATAGAAATCGGTTGAGTAGAAGTAGATGAAAACGCATCTGTATTTACTTCGTATGGGCGTGACCCCATATCGGTTTATAAATGGCAGAGTTTTGAGAGAACATAATTTAAAACAAAAATACATGACGAATTGATAATCTTTCTCCTTTTTTTTAAGTCGGTTAAAAAATGTTTGTCTGTGCAAAAAAGTTAAATTTTACCGCATTTTCAAGAGCAAAAATTACGCTCTCCGATGTGTATTGCATTACCTCTCTCAAGTTTATTGAATACACAAGACCTATACGTGCAGGAGAGTTGTCAAATCAAATTGGTGTATTATTGTTCTTAGAATAAATTGGCATCTAAAATTAAGTTTTTTAAATGTATTTTTAACAAAGTCGAATGAGGCGTTCTCAAGTTAAATGCTGTTTACATATTACGTAATGCAATTTTCGCTAGTCTAAACTATGCACTTGTTACGTCTCCATATCTCGGGTAGCTTTTATGGTAAAACTTTCAAACTTTACCTATGAAGTAACCTATGTATATCGAGTATCCTTGTGTTTCAAACTTCATTATGATTAAGTGAAGCAAAGTTATGAGGGTGGGTTTTGTATCTCAAAATGCACTATGTACATTAGGATGGCAATGAAATATATTTTTGTTAATTAAAACAAAACCCGTTTTGATTATTGTGGCATTTGGTATAAAACTGACGTGGTGAAAATTTTACCCAAATCGGAAAGTTTTCTGACGAGCCAATTGAGCTTAACTTTGGCAAATATTAGAAATTTAAAAATTTTTACCTCAATTTGTTATCAAATTTGGATAAATTTTCACCACGTGAGTTATAGACAAAGTATTTTAATAATCTGCAAGAGTATTTTAATAATCTGCACGGGTAATTTGTGTTTCTTTCTCCATTGTCAGCCTGATGTATTTACATATAATACACATGTATAAAATGTACATTAGGATTACAATGAAAAAAGAACTCGTACGGATTATTATGATATTTGGACTAAAAGTCACGTGGTAAAAATTTATCTAAATCGGTTAGCTCTGAGGCGTGTTTCATTGAGGTCAAAGTTTCTAAAATTTGCCAAAATTATGCTCAATTTACATAAAGTGATCTATCATTTAGCGTAGGTAAAAATGTTGGCCCGATTCGAATAACAATAACGTGCGACCTCTAGTAGTCAAAGTTTAAATTTTGTGAAAATGAAGCATAATTTCCAAACAATACTCTTTGTACGTTGAAAAATTAAGTTGATGTTAATTTTTCCATTGTTCCTTGGAATATTAATCATACCCAATTCTTTCTGAATATAACGTTACGAACCTTAGCCTAATAATCAATTTAGATTCACAAAGCAAATACGTTCGAAATAATCATATTAATAAAACAATTAGCTACTGGCTTGAGCTTTTCACATGTTTACATGTTCATATATACTTAAGTATAAAATCAAACCAAAAAAGTTTGTCTTGAGTAGAACAAAAATCAGAAAAATGGGAATGAAGAAAAATAAACCGATGGCAACGCTGGGAAAGTGCACTTTAATATCAGCTTGAGAGTGATTTAATTCTCGTATTCAATTTTCGCGAAAAAGTTGTATATATAAGAATTAAAATCACATTCAACAGAGCCACCTGACAAGTGGTGATAGCAAATACACGTGAGCACTGACGATGGAAGTGTAGCGGCTTCCGAAAGTGGCGCTACTCTGTTCTCCTGTGTACGTTGAAAAAGTAAGTTGATGTTAATTTTTCCATTGTTCCTTGGAATATTAATCATACCCAATTCTTTCTGAATATAACGTTACGAACCTTAGCCTAATAATCAATTTAGATTCACTCTTTGATTTTATTTGAGCCAAATGGGAGAACTGTAAAGCGTGAATTTTTTTCCTCAATTTGGTAAATGTCACAAAGTTTTAACTTTGGGACACGCCTGTGAAAGTTATACGATTTGGGTAAAATTTTCACTACGTGAGTTTTATACCAAATGCTACAATAGTCCGCTCCGGTTTTGTTGAAATTAAAGCGTAGTATGCAGTTCTCACTGAAATTCAGGTTTGGAGTTTTGCATTTATTTCTACACGGAAAAACAATCGTGTAGAATTCCATACAGAATTTTGTTTGCATACACACAAATTTTTATATTTTTTAATTTACAACACACAAAAACACTAAAAATTAATTACAATGTACGAAAAACTAGAAATGTCAAAAATTAAGTGACCAAACAATTGTCTGAACATTAATTTTTGTTTCAGTTGACGGAAAATATTCTCCACTTATTGTTATAGCATGCCTGTAATAGACAATAAATGCCAAAATTGCGTGTACTTTTCTTTTGGAACTGCGTACTAGTAAACGGAAATTTCTTTAAGAAATTTACCAACCTAAATTTCAGTTTGTTTTTTTTACATATACTTCTTATGGCAGCCTGAATTTCATTCAGAGCTGCATACTACGCTTAAGAAGTCAAAAATATTTCCTTGCCACCCTAATGTACACAAATATCTACTGTAGGGCATTTCAAATGTTCTTACTTTTTTCAAAGTTTATTTGGTTTAAGAAAAATTAAATCAAACGTTTCTAACAACAACAAAAATATTAAATAATCATGCATGCATACATACATATAATATTGACAATAAAAAAAATCATGCATGTTCATATGCAGCAGTTGAAGAAGAAAGAATATGTAGAAAAAAATTAAATAAAAGGAATAAAACAACAAAACATATCTTTAAAAAAATCAAGATTAATATTTAACTTCTACTATGGAACACATTCGAAAAACAGTCATTCTTTCAGACAGACTGCCAGCGAGTCATTCAGACAGACATCCAGCATAAGAACCATCCAGCGAATGAAAATAAGGAGAGAAAAAAACTAAAAAGGAAATTCAATGCTGAACTCAAATACATAATGCAACAACAGCAACAACGACAACAATAGTAATAAAAACAAAATCCAACTGGGTATCAAGAACACAAACAAACAGCAACAGAAGACAATAAACAACAAGAACAAAAAACTTAAAAATAATGAAAAAGAATTCTTTTCTTCACACCTCAAGTGATGGTTTAAATGAAACAACAACATCAACAAAAATATATGTACAAGATACAAAAAACAACAGCAGAAAAAGGTATAAAAACCCTTTAAAGAATAAAAATCTGAAATGCTGTGCAACAAACATTAATTCAACTACAGTACGCAGCTCTTGGTATTAGGACCATTGACTTTTATTGCACCTTTTTAATTAAAATGGTGAGAGTTCGATCTTTTGTACAGATATTTATATTTTTTAATGCACACATAGTTCCTCTAGGCAGCACAGGGTATCTAGCAATATTTGAAATTTTGATAAGCAGATACCTGCGCCCGTCTCGTGGATGGGGACATCAGCATGAGTTTTTTATAAAATACCTAAGTGTCTTCCAACACGCATACAAGCCGATAATTACAAGGGTATTAAAACTAGGGATGTAACGATACGCCGTTTTGCCGATCCGATACCGATTCCGATGCTTAGAAATAAATATCGCCGATACCGATACGAATATTGACATTGAGTTCAAGTTTAGATTAACAAAACTCAAGAATTGCAATTTTTTTTTATTATTCAAAATTACAGTGTAAGAGACTATTAATATTTAAAATTAATATTAAACCAGTATAAAAAATTGGAAGTAATTTTTAAGGAACTACATTTTCATTGCTTCCAAAGAATCTATATTAAAAACATGCAGATAATTAGTAGAATAACAAGTAAAAATTTCTAATTCCTTTATAATTTTAAAAATACTCGCCATGCTTTTTAAAAATTCGATTAAGGGACATTTATAAACTAATATTCTTCTAAATAACTTAATAGCTTAATTACACGCTGTTACAAAATGGCATGTTTTTTACTCGTGAAAAACGACTTAGTGAGGCTTGTAGGTCTAGTTGAGTAGATCATTTTGCCATTTTAAAAATTGCAATACACCGTCAAAATCGGAAATTATCGATTAAAAAAAACGATTTTTTGGGACTTCACGGACAAAAACAAATTTCACTGCGTTGTTTCTGCACCGATTTTAAATTTTTAAACAGTGTCGAATAGAGGAGAACTTAAGCTTTCGTGCATATTTAAAATATTTTTTTGACTTATATTTCATGTAAATATCGTCGAAAGAAAATTTTTATTTTATTCCTATTTTTTAAAATTATCCATATTTTTTGCAACAATTTGCTTGAAAACCTACCCATTTTTATATTTTCATATAAAGCGTATTTTATAGCGATTACAATAAGTCTTGTGTCATTTTTTATTTGTGGTAATAAGATTTGAAAAACAACAAATCGAATTTGAATTCATGGCAAAATTAACAAAAAATAAATTCTTTTTTACAAAATAACAGGGCAAAATATTATTAATTTTTAAAATTGATATTAAGAAGATTTAAAATATAACGAAATGAATTTTCTTCTATGGCTGAAAGTGGCTTAATAAGAAATTTACTTCACAGGGATGGTTTAAATTATAGATAACCTAGACAAAACCAGCTTATTAGTAAGTGCAATCAAACCGTATAACTAAAATTTGCAAAAGAATACGAAAATAAGGATTTTTCTTGTTCGAAAAACGTTATGTTCACCGACGAAGGCTCATTTTCTGCAGCAGGACTAAGGTATTTGTATTTTATTGTAACAATTATAGATCAAAATATTTATTCAGACATCTTAAAAGAAAACTTGCCGCAAAGTTTGTATAAGCTCGCTCTGAACAACGGGTAATTGTCCTAAGCACAAGTCCCACGAGGTAAGATCATGGCTGCTACATAATATTCTTCATGTCATGGCACATCTGAGCCTAAAAGGGTAATATTAGAAGAATAGGAAAAAATACAAGATGTTTCCTATCAAATATTAGTGCCATCTATTTCCAAAAGACTCCAAATAGTTATGAAAAACAAGAGACTTAAGCTGTAAACAGTTTTTGTACTTGTACAGTGAGATATTTTCAAGTTATTTTTTAAATCAAAAATATAATTTCAGCTTGACAAATCATAATTGAGCTTGTAACTTGATAACACCTAAAATATCTTGACAATCAAGCTCATTCAAGCCCGTTTGGCAAACCTATGTCAGGTACATAGATATACGATTGAGCAGCAAATGATAAAAAACTTTTGTGTAACTAGTGCAAACGTTTCGTATATACATTGGTTGACGCAAACCCACAATTTTAGATTTCATTATATACATGGATATTTCCTCAGAGGGCATAGTTCTGCAAATTGATGACTAGCAGCAATGTGCTTTCTTTCCAGGCCTTAACAGCGACCATACTCTAGTACCACCGGAATTGTTTCAACCACTCAAACGTGGAATGGCTATGCTGGCGGATAATGATTCTGTGACCTGTTATTGGATTAGGTCTCATTCGGTAGTACACGTGCTGGATGTGGTTGGAACCCAAATGGCAGGGTGAGAATGTAGGTTAAATGGCTGATGTTCCGCAGTTGCCACATGGATGTTCCCCCATAGGTTAGAGTTCTAGCAGCAATTTGCTTTCTTTGGAGGCCTTATCAGCGAACATACACTAGTACCACGGGAACCGATTCAACCATTCGAGCTCAGAATGACTACACGTGGTGGATGTGGTTGAAACCCAAATCCCAAGTATAGAATGTTGGTTAAATGGCTGATGTTCTGCAGTTGGTAATTCAACAGAGAAGCTGTATCAAGTAGTGCTTGTTGATCGGGTGCCGGGGTAGGCCAGTACAACTGTCGGCTCCGTTTGTGGTAGACTTCCACCTACTAGTTATTGCATTGGTAATGGGGTTTCAGCTCTGGCTATGTCGAACAGCAGCTTTCCTCAGTAAAGATTTTCTGCCTAGACGGCCTTAAGAATATTTGTTTAAGCAGTAATAATTTAGCTAGAAGATACTGTTTTACAGCAACAAAACTAACAATAACTACCATAACATTATCCCAAGCATCAATAATCGTTAAGGTACGAACGTTCATAAATACTCGTATCAGTACGTTAACATATGAACGTTCCTTTTCTTCAGAAGAATAACAAATAAAAAAAGCAAGAAAGAATAATAAAAATAAATATATAAAAGTAATAAAACAGTCATGTGCCATATGTGGGGCATGAGGATATGTATTCGATAAGATTTTAAACTAATATCATTTTGAAAACGAGTCGTTATGTTATTAAATATAAAATGTTATCGCATAAAACAACACACTTTTATTCTTTGAACGTGATCGAAGTTCTTGTATTTTGAACTTTATAATGGCTGCATTAGTTTAGAGAAATATTTACGACCACATAATTTGCTAACGAAAAATAACTTAGTCTACATGAAGACTAGAAAAAACATACATACTCGTACATATATTTTAAGGAATTAGTTCCCTAGTTTCTTATAAGTTTCGAAAGTCAGACTTGTCCTATCATTGAACCTAATTCTTCAATATCATGTTTTTATGACAGAAGGGGTGCGATACATGAACTGATTGAATGCAATGACACCTTAAGTGGTATGAAGAAAAAAAAATTAAATGCTGTTTCGCAGTACATACTTCTATGTACTTCGAAGACTGGGATTTCCTGGCGTTCGGTTCGCTAAATCGTATCAAACAAAACGGGAACGTTCCGCTCAGATGATTTACAAAAATTCTGACGAGGTGTTTCTCCGAAAGTTGAACAGGGCAGCTGTAAAAGATGGAAGAAGCTTAAATAAGTTTTAGATGTTACCTATCACACAGGTTCTGCTGGAGGCACTCACCTGCGGACCCCTTCGGCGACTCAAGAGATAGTGCTCGTCACATAGCAGGAGCTCCTGGTAGACTTCATTTTGACTTTATGGAGTTCAACGGAGGATGCTTGCCTCGTTGAAGGACATCACTATTACCTCCAACGTGAAGGGTGATTCCGTGATCGGCCCACACTGTGACTTTTTTCTACTTTTAGGTGGCCAAAAGTTAAAAAAAAACTTCGCCGATGTTGTACAAGTGATACAAAAATATGCTGATAAGAAAAAGAAACGGAATGGTAATGAACAGGGCAACCAAAAATATGATATATCATATTTTTTCATGATGTCTTACAAACATAGAAAGTAGTTATTTATTTATTTTTTTTTATTTATTTTATTTATTTGTATGTTCAAGTCCTGTACAACAAGAGTTAATCTTATATTTAGAGTACAGGAAAGTAGTATCCATAAGTTAAAGCTGCAAACAATTATCCGTTTCAGAACTTTTTAAAAATGATGGCATCGATTTGTTAGATCATATTTTTGCATATTTTTCCCTTAAGGGCATATTTTACGTTAAAGGCATTTTTTTCGTAAAATTTTTGTTATATAAAATAACTTTAAAGTTTTCTTTTTACTTGTAACTGAAAATCGCTCATTTCAAAATAGAAAATATGTTATAGCGACTTTTTATGTTTACTTGAAAAATATAACAACCCTGTGAAGCACATATGTATTTAACGCAACGTCCAAGGCGAATTACTCGGAGGATCAGCGGCTGAATATGCATCCAATTTTTTTAATCGACTTTTATTTTTAATCCTCAAAGGAAAAAGAGGGGTTTAAAAGTTTGCAGTGTGTGTCTGTGTGTCTGTCTGCGCCATCGTAGAGCCCAAACGGACCGATTTTGATTTATTAATTTATTTTTGTTTGAAAGGTGACTTGATGCAGAGTGTTCCTAGCTATGTTGCAAGAAAATCGGTCTAGTGGCTTAGAAGTTATCACCTCTTTTCTGGCTGTATCCTCTTCAATCTGTGGATCTGTCCCAAACGATCAGATCGATTTTAATTTAATTTTTTTTTTTTTGAGAGGTGACTTGATCTAAAATCTTCTAATCTATGTTTAATGTTATTTATACTAGATAAAAAAATAAAAATCGGATTTGAATTATTTTTTCCGTTCTCTTTAAATTAATTTAGAGCTACTTACGTTCTAAGCAAAAATATTAAGGAGAAAAAAACATTAAGGTTTTCGCGAGCTTGACAAAAGTTGAATTTTCGCTTGTAATTCCCACATGTATATGGGTATCGATTGACGAAACAGTGGATGACAAAGGTAGAAATGTAGCAAAGGGTTTATTCGCATATTACGTAACGGTACTTTCGGAGCTTTTATACCCTCCCTCCATTTGTAACGCTTTCTACAAAAATGTCAGTAAAAGTTACATAATACGTAACAAATCTTTGACCCTCCTCGAGCGTTACGTAATATGTGAATAGCCCCAAACGTCATAGTTGGAATATTGAGTTCTGATTAGGGTTTTTTTTATTCACGGACTTTATTGTTTCCCGGGAGAGCGAGAAATAAAAAAGAAATTCCGTGATCCCGGGAATTTCCGGGAGTAAAAGAACGTAATAAAATATTTATCAAAAATTTTAAATTCTTGAATCCATTGATTTTAGATGAATAAAAGTATTAATTATGCCATTCTTTATTTTAAACTTAGCTTTATTTTAAAAGTATTTCACAAACAGTGTCTAAAGAAATGAGATATAAAACCAAAAGACTTAACAAATCAGAAAAGCAAAAAGATTCAAAGTAAATTAGATAAAAAGAACAATATTTTGATCGAAATTTTAAGGAAAGTTCGTATTTAAAAACTATTTTGAGACCGATCAAAAGGAGAGCATAGAAATCATTAGCAAAATCATTGATGGACTGAAATCAACGTACTTTCATTTCTCATCATTCATCTATGATTTTGACACGTGGTTGTCAGAAGGCGGAAGTGATCCAAAGAGCGATTAAAAGGTTGTCTAAGATAAATTTTGCTGAGAAAGAGCAGTCTTAGAACAGTAAAATCAGTCTTTACTTCTTGGTATGCAATGCAAATTATCTGCCCTTAGAAAAATTTTACTTTTATATTCTTTGTTGCAAATGCCTTTTTAAAGCAGTCAATGTATTAATTGTTCAATCTCACAATCCGTTTCTTATTTAAGTAACACAATTTCAGTTGTTGAGAAAAGCCTTTCGCCCTCGACATAAGTTGCCCGGATAGTTAAATGGCCGTTGCATAAACTAACAATATTTTTTATCATTTTTCGGCTATCTTCAAATAATATCAGCTGCTTTGTTAATAGTAGCGTTTAAAGTTTCCTCGAAAGTTTTCTCTTTCAAAACATCACTGTCATCTGAAGTAATATTTTTCGTCACTAAATGCGTCAAAGAGACGTGCATAAACATTTTCTGCATATCTAATTATCGTGCATTTTGGCGCAATTTGAAAAACAGTACAGTTACTTTTACTAAAAAAATATGGTTCTTTTAAATAATTAATTAAAGAGACAACTTTTTCTCTTTGTTCGTTAATCCAAAATAATATAATATATGTACACTTTGGTTTCTTTCCGCTTACATAGATATTATTTTATGATGAACGACAAGAATTTAAAGAAAAAGATGAATTTTTAGGTGCGAAAATCAGTATTTTTTCAATCCCGGGAATTCCAGGATGAATTTCCCGGGAAAGCGGGAAAGGAAAATAAGCGATTTTCCCGGGAATTCCCCGGAAAACCCCTAGCTCTGATGAACTATAAAAAAAAGTTTTTAATAACACCGCAATCCTAAATAAAACTATTCATTTATTTTTGGTGATTCTATTAAAATGTTTGATGTTAACTTTAAAAAAGAATTGGTTTTACTTTTTGTAACAGAAAATGCTAAATGTTTTACCCAAATATGACACATGTAACATGTTTAACCCATGGTCTTGATAGAGTTTGTAAAACTATAAGGTATTGAAAATGTAAACAAAATAATTGCTAATATTAAACATATTTTTTTAAGAGCACCATGTAGTATATAAATGCAATATTATAAATAAATATAACAAATTTTGCCAGAACTTCTTCTCCCTCCTGAAACCATTTCAAACCGTTGCGGGTTGGAAAGTTTTAGATACACTCAAAAAAAATACATATACTAAAATTCAGTAAAAAAAAATTCGAAGTTTAAGTAAAAAATTTGCCCAAATTAAAGTAAATGTTTCTAAGTTTAAGTAAATTTTTACTCAAATCTAGTAAAATTTAATTGATATGAGTAAAAAACAAATAGTTCATATCCTTAAAAATAGTTCATAAAGATTCACAAACATTTTCTTATATTTAAAGAAATATTTACAGACTTCAAGAAAATATTTATAAAAAATAAGAAGTTGTTTATAAATTGAAGGAAATTGTATCATAAGAACAAGTTAATGTCATATTAGTCTAAAAAATAAGGTTTAGGAAAAGGCGTACTAGTGATTAGTTCATAAAATTTTACTTACTTAAAAAGTGTAAAACTCTTCGACTGAGTAAAAATTGTCTTATAGGAAGTAATGTACTAAAATAAAGGAAAATTTTCCTTAAAAATTGTTCAGATAAAAAAAAAAACTAAACCGAATTACAAATTTGGACTAGTGAAAAAATACTTAATTTTATAAAATTATTTACCAGTTTTAAGTACATTTGAACTAAATTATAGGATATATTATGTCACAGATATTATTTAGATAAATGAAAAGATATATAGGGTTTGTTAGCTTTTAGGAAAAGTTTTATTAAAATCTAAGAACATTTTTAGTATTTTCGAGGAATATTTGAATATTTGCCCTGTGGCTAGTGGTTAGAGTGCTAGTCTATTAGCCGAAAGGTTGCTGGTTCAATACTTGCCTCCTCCAAAGGTAATTAATATGTATGTTTGGTAAGTTAATTATGAATGTAATATGTATATGTAAATAAATCTCATATTAAGGACATATTGAACTTGAACTTAGGAAAAATTTACTTAATTCGAGGACATATATATGCAAAAACAACTTTGGAAAATTTACTAAATTTGAGATCAGAGATGCAAGAAATTTTTTTTCCAAACTCCACATTTTATAGAAACATTTCACTTAATTTTAGTAAAATTTTACTGAAACATAACAAAATACTTACTATAAACTGGTTCATTATGTATCTATAGATTTTCATAAATTAAGTATAATTTTCCTAAAATAAAGTTTATATCAGATAAACAATGAACTAACTTACAGTAAATAATTCACTCTGTTCAACTATAATTTTAATAAAATTAGCATCATATATACTTCCTAACATCAAGGAAATTTGTACTAAACTCTTGGAAAAAGCGGCTTTGGTGCAAGGTTGGCTGCCCACTGGGTAACCCAAAAAAAAACCCAACCGGGTTTTTATGGGTATTTTGTTTAAAAAAAAACCCAAGCGTGTTTTTTACGTTATATCCATTCAAACAAAGATGAAGATAGTTTTGAAGTTTCATTTACAGAAAAATAAAATAAAATCATTATAAAATTCATATAAACGAATAACCCAAGTACATACACATGTATTTATATGCCCATTTGTGTGTATGTACATTTAACCCTAGTGGGCTTTTCAGTACTTTAAATTTAAATAAAGATAGACAATAATGAAAAAATTCCTAAAAAATAGTAGTAAAAACACGTACATAAAAAGTTATTTTAAATCAGTTACCACTCTGGTGGCTCAGATTTTAAATGCTTTTAACGGCCCTTTTCATAATGTACTATTAAAAGTTAACGCGTACTTTAACAGCAAGTTTCATATGCCGAACTTGCCATTAAAGTCCACGTTAACTTTTAATGGCACATTGTAAAAAGAGAGCTAATGCTTTTTCCAATCTAAGGCGATTTAAAAGGTTACTCCATATTAAACCATAAGATGAGAACATTCTTTCTATTGATGGTGGCAATTCGTTACTGAAGTGAAATAATCGCAAAAGTTTGCAGGTAAACATTATTAATTTTTGTCTTTTAATATCTTCATCCATTGTTTTATTTTTGTAGAAAGTGTTCTGCATCTTTAATCTTAAATGCCAAAAAAGGGTGCTAAAAATGGGGTGCTTTTGACTTACGCATTCTTCTGCTATCTTTTCACTTTCTTTAGTAATTACTTTGTCCATATAATTGGAATTCACGCTTTTTAACAAAATCCTGTTTTGACAGTAGTATAGCATTGTTCAACAAATTACAGTCTAAGCACCCTAAGTAGCCCAAAAAACTAATTTGTACCTTAAAAATTTTAGTTTTTTACCGGTTAGGCTATATTTTTATTGAAATTTTTTACTTTCTTTGTTATTGTTTCACTTCTTATGTTGTTGATTTTAGTATTTACTATTTTTTATTGTTTGTTGTTGTTTTGGCAAATATTGTTAGTGAAAAATGTGGAGTCTCGCTAAGTTATGCTGAAAAAAGTGAATAAAATATGTAATTGTTTCCTATATTTTTCAAAAAAAGTGCGGAAAAAATTACTTATTTTTGCACAAGATGTTGATGAAACACAATTTAACATAACAGAGAATTATGCAATTGAATATACTATTTAAAAAAATTTTAGCATAAACAAATAGTGAAAACCCAAAATTTTTAAAGTAAAAAGTGGTCTGTGTGAGCTATTAGGGTGGCTAGTCAAGTTCAATTGTATTGATATGTTCACAAAACTTGTTCAGCTCTACCGTAACTACAAGTTTGCTGAATATTGTTAGTAAAAAATTAAGTTATTCTGAAAAAAGTGAAAACAACATTTTTTCTTAATTTTTTCAACAAAAAGTGCACGAAAAAAATTTTTTGCCATTAAATGGTAAAAAATGTTAAGCGGACTCTTAGCTAAACTATTGCCATATACAGTTAAGCGGTATCATTAAGTTTGAATTAGCTGTTGGCAAAATACTGATGACACCGTTTTTTGAGGTCCTACTGATTTTCAGAAATTTTGGAGGTCCATGAAAAAAATTGGCCACCAAATTTGCAAATTGAGTATAGGGTTTTACTACCCCGTGGTAGTAAAATCGAAACTGTATTGTCAAGTCCTTGTGTTTTTTCAAAAGTCTTCATTTGTCGCATAGTTGTATTAATGATTTTCTTGATAAATCTATACCGAAAAGGGCTAATTTAACAACATTGATTAGATCATAAAAAAACCAATTAAACCCAATAAAGCCCAATAAAACCCATGATAAAACCCGCCGGGCTGGGTTTTATTTAAGAAACCCCGGTTTTCTCCAACCCTGCTTTGGCGCCATACGACAACCTTTTTGAACTCAACTTTAGTAAATTTTCTTAAGATTTAGTTAATTTTTTTTTTTGAGTGTAGTTTAAGGAATGATGCTCAATAATTAAAATTGCCAAAGAAGTTTCGTAATTCTAAAACAAAAGCAGATTTAGTTTTTATTGCATCGGATTATGGATTTATTGCCAACAATATCAACAATTTCAAACTGCTGATACTCTAAGCATATTGTTCAAAATAAGTTACATAAAACGAATTATGGATAAAAACAAAGGTTTGGAAACAATACAAACTATTTGTAGACAATTAAACAGTTCAAAAGTAAGCCCAACTTCAGAATATAATGTGGGTGAAGTTTTGTCGTTTAAATATGCTCCAGTACATTCAGCGGACGTAGAAAGAAGTTTTTCTTTTTTTAAGTGTTTTCAGGAGTAACAGACAGATTTTTCTTTTTGAGAATTTAAGTCAACGCGTCGCACAGAGGGAAAAAAGTCCAATCTACCGGCGGAAAAATAAAAAAAGTTATCGAATTTGAAAAAAAAATTAAACGCAGCATTATAGCGGACAAATCAGTTTATTTAAAAATCAAATTTATTTATCACTATGTTACCTGGTTCGGAAAAGATAGCCTTTTAAACATTGAGAAAAAATTCGGTTGTAGTTCTTTATTGATTTTTATATCAAATTTATTGGCGTATTGAAACGCTAATGATGGAAGTTTTCGGACAAAGTAACTTTTTTTTGATAAAGTGATATCAGCTATTTTAAGCGGGTTTACTTTATATATTTGCTATTTTAGTTAAGGCTTAGAGCGTAAATACAGAAAAAAATTAATTGTTCAAAAAATTAGCTGCGGAGACTTGCGTATGCGACTTTTACATCAGTTTTTCTAAACATACATCTTGTTAAAATTGTTCTACTTGTTTGTACTTCTATATGATTTTGTTGAAATTTGCTTCCGAAACCACTTGTTATTCAATTAAAATACCAATGAAGTAGTCGTTTTCAAAAGATAAATTTTTAATGCATTTTGAAATTTAAATGCACTTTCAATTTTTTTTAATGCATTTTGAATTTTTAAAATTGGTCGTATATAGCAACATATAGCGCCCACTGTGTTAAAAATAACTAGCTTATTTACAGAATTTATAGCCTACAGCCTTTCCATGCATGCATACGTTTTTGTGGATCAGATTATTAGTTTGGAAGATATAAGCTTTCCGACGACTAAAGAGTTTTTAAAAATTGCTGTCAGAATTTATAGTCGACAACCTTAGCTACAACCTATTCATATATTTTTGTGGATCAAACTATTAGTTTGAAAGATATGGGTTTTTCGAAACCTTAAGTATTATGTTGGTAAAATTGGTCTTATACAACAACACATAACGCCCACTGTGTTAAAACAGGTGAATAATTTTGTACGGAGCTTAAAGCCTATAATTCATCCATACATTTTTTGTCGATAAAACTAATAATTTGGAGGTTATAAGCTGTCCGACAACTAAAGAATTTTATCGGTAAAATTGAACATATTGCGCCCACAGTGTTAAAAATAGCTGTCTAATTTTTACAGAGTTTATAGACCACAGCCTTGCCTATAACTCGTCTATACATTTTTGTAGATCAGACTATTAGTTTGGAAGATATGGATCTTCCGAAGACTTAAGAATTTTATTGGTAAAATCAATCTTATCTAACAACATATAGCGCCCACTGTGTTAAAAATAGCTAAAAAATACTCCTTCTCTATAATTCATCCACACATTTTTTGTGGATCAGACTATTCGTTTGGAAAATATGATTTTTTCCGCCGCTAGATTGGGCTTTTCTCCCAGTGTGCGTCGTAATTTATTGCAATTGGAACATGAATTAAGCTCTAAAATATTTTACAGACTTATATTTGCTAAAATTTGCTTACAAAGTAAATTGTAAATCATATTTTATCTTACACTAGCTGAGCCCAGCAAACGTTGTCCTACCGCCAAATGTATTGTTTTTTAACAAGAAATAGGGGTTTTCCAAATAGCTCCAACCCATGGCCACATATTGCGTCAAAAACGAAACAAAAACGTAACGTGGATTGAATCGAGCCTGCGTTAAAAATTTCAGCTTGACAGCTTTTGTAGTTCAGAAGATCATAAGTTACTAAGAAACACACAAACTATTTTATGTATATAGAAGATAAATTAGTATGTACTTACATATATGCTGTATAACACTCACAACACACGAAATATGTTCCTAAATTAACAAGTTAGCTTTATGAATTCGCTAATGTATTTATTTTTTTCATTATTTTTTAAATACAATTTTCTATTTGGAAAAAAAATATTTTTAGAGCATATTTTTCACATTTAAGAACATTTTTTCTATTTTTTACAACATTTTTGATGAGCTTAAACCCCTTTTTTCAGAGCATATTTTTGGTTGCCCTGGTAATGAATATAACGGTTATCAAGTATTCAGTATTAAGAGAAGCTAAAAAACCACAAAATCAATATTATATTTATGGCAACAATTCTGGGATCCTGACCCATTGTGCGTTGGTAGGACTACCGTGAGAATATGGAAATTTTAATCAACTACACTCTAATCATTACTTGAAATTTAGTACCATATACATATTGTCTAAATATGTGTTGAAAAATTCTGGTTGTTTAAAATTGTATCGAGTTTGTAGTTATTTGTAACAAAAAAAAAATAATTTGTCTAATTTTTTTCGCAAAAATACAAATCTGCTGTTAAAAGTATTTATTTTTGAACAAAGTAAGAGTTAACATGGACTTTAACGGAAACTTCGCCATACAAAACTTGCCGTTAAAGTCAACGTTAACTCTTAATCAGACATTGTGAAAAGGGGCGTAAATAACATTAAAATATTGAATATTAAGCAATCTGTCTAATAAACAGCAGAAAAGTTATTATTAAACAATAGAAGCACGCCATATTTTTCTTCGGTCATCAAAGTTTAATTTCTGGTATTTAAAGATTTTTAAATATAAATTTTGAAAGTATTGGTAAGTAAATATTGTTAGCTTATAATCAAAATTCTAAGGCTTTTTCTTGTTTTAATAAATGTAATGAATTAAAAAAATATATTTCATACATTGTTCTTAAAGAAAAAACTTTTCAAATTAAATATATTTAGTCAAAGTGAAAAAAATTTAATATAAAGTATAATACGCCTATGGCTGAGTGGTAGCTACGATACACTATCACTGTTCGAAGCTGCACACAGCCAATAGCTTCGCAAGCGTTTTTATTTTATTTTTTTGTATTAAACATATTTTGTTCAAAAATCAACGAAGAGAATGCTTGTCTAATTTTAGGTCGATAATAATCAGTAAAGTGTTGCCGGCTATTATCGACCTAGTTTTCAACAAAAGTCTTTTAGACTGTACGAGAATCTCAAGTATAACATGTTCCGGGGAGGTCATCATGGAGCATGTTATACTTGTGATTCTCATACCTTGATGTTTTGCATCCTGGAATATAGCTGGGGGGAATAATAACCTCTTTCGGATCTGACCAGTGAGATATTACACTGATGGAACAAGAACCACAGATGATGCATGTTCAGGCAGAAAGCTGCCAATGGTACATCGTAGGTTTAGATCGGCTTAGCCTCTCAGCAAATGGTACCCGCATTGTTCTGACTTCTAATGTACATGAATTACCACCAGTATAGCTATGTCAGTATAGGCATTGGGCACTGTGCACCGGTAAGTTAGCACATTATGGCAAATACGGACAAGAATATCGATCAATTCTTTCCGAATGATGACGAATAGTATATTGAATGTTATATAATTGAAACTATTGAATAACCAAATTAAAACTGGGCATTTGATTCATGAGTGTTATTTTTTCTGAACATAATATAATATGTACCTAATTCATGAAAAGTTTTAGAATTAGAAATCAAATCGATCGAGAAGGGAATCGAGAAGATCTATGTTTAATTGATTTAGTGTTATAAATTATATTGCAAATGCTGCACTTGGACTCATCAAGAAGTCAGGCCACCTTTTCTTTTTGGGATGTAAATTTTGACCGCTTAAGAACATCGGTACAGACAAAAGTTTATATAACTACACATAAATAGATATGTATGTATCTATTGTGTGTAAACAGCGACTTATCATCTGGAACTTGAATTTCTTAATTCTTTTATTTCATTTACAAACGTTAATAAGCGTCTTTCTCTTGAATTCTTAATTTGTAAGAAACCAGAATCTTCTTACTTAAATCGGCAAAGATGCTAAGAAAATCTTATAAACTAAAACATTCACTTAATTCCAACCTTACACCACTAAATTTTACATTTTTTACGGCCTTTATATATTTAATTTTAAAACTTAATCCCTTCTCAAAAAAACAGATTTTAAAAATTACTTAAATGTTATTTATAATATTAAAACTGTGTTCGTTTGGATGTACTCGTACAGAAAGTGTCGTAGTATGCTGCCCATAATCTTCATTTACATCTGATAAAATTTCCTTGTATCTTTCTGTTTAATTCTTAGCTCCCAAAATCCAATACATGTACGTTTGCTTTTTTTCATTGTAACGAATGTAAAATAATTCTTCGATTCGTTACTCTTCATTGCCCGCCAGGGTTGCCATTCATTATTTTATTTTTAGATACATTGGTGGTTTGGTTGGTTTGTTGCATATTTCTTACGTTTTTGGTTGAGTGGATTTACATTAGGGGGGATGTCGCTGGCGACTCGTACTTGTTAAGGAGAGGGGTAGAGAAGATAACGGTGTAGTCAAAGACGCACGAAATGAAAATTGGAGCGACAATTTGACACTCCTCTTTTATACATCTCTCTCTTTTGTAATCTTGTTTTGTTATGTATTGGCGGTGTTGCCAGTTCTGCTTACTTCTTATGGAATATTTCAAATGGCCAATTAGTTAGTTTATAGCAACACTTGTTTCGAATAAAAGAATAAACCACATTAGCCAATTAAATGTCAAAAAGTCCCTAGACTGTTTAAGAAGGGACTCCAAAAGAGAACGTAAGCATTGTCGCAGCGACATCACCCTCAATGTAAATCAGCTCGTACAAAAATAAGTTTTTTAATTTTAAAACTCGAATCTGAATATTTTCAGTAAAACCTCTTAGTAAAAAAAATAAACTACAAACAAACTTGAGCGCCTGTCACAAAGAATTTTATTCAGAATCTCATATATCCCTCAATATGTATTTTGAATATTAATGCTGACTTTAGACGATTATGTTTTTTACATATGGCTTGTCAGGTATGTGAGACATATGTAACGTCGCATGTTTGTCAAAATTGTCAATTTACAGACGGTTTATAATTTTTGCTTTCACACGTACATGTGCAATTACATCTGACATAACATCTGAGTGTTCACAACAGCTGAGTTTTTGCACAATTTTCATAAATATATAAAGCGGCCTATGCTTTTTAATATTTGTTCAGTTAAACCACACTTTTGTTAATTCAATACAGCTGATGTCATATACCTTGTCAGATGAAAATAGAACACGCTCTAAGTGCAAATTTTTCATATAACTTTGCTTCTGTAAATGTCATCTGACAATGTTTCATATGTTTCACACGGCATTAAAGCTTTTGCAGTGGGAAATTTGACAAGTCAGATGTAAAATACATGTCGTCTAAAGTCAGCATAAGTCTCAATTGTGAATGGGAATTTCTAGAGAAACTTCAAATTGTTGTCTTGTCACCAAGCTAAATGTAAGGCTACTTACGTTCTATACAAAGACATATATAAAGAAGTATAGAAACATTAAGTAAAATCAAACTTAATTGCTTTGTGATGTACGTAGCAAAAAGTGGAATTTTTTGTGGAAATACTCATATGCAAAATTCTCCAGACCACAGAACAATCTTATGACGAGTTGTTCTTGAAAAATATTGAGATAATTTTTGGAAATAATGCTCGCAAGGACGTCTTCCGTTTGAGATTTAATTATTTTTGTAGTATTAAATTTATATTCTAAGCAAGTCTTTTTTACATAAAGCAAACATAGTGAACTCTAGCAAAATGGTCGGTTTTGGGAGATTTTGGAAGGTTTTGATAAAAATTTTGGTAGGAAAAATTTTTTCCTTGTGGCACCCCTGTTACCCGTCTAAAAGAAAAAAAATATTCACATACACCGCAACAACGTTGCTTATACCCTGCAGTCCCAGTTGTTACCGACGACATTTTCATCGATGATGTCTGCAAGGCATGAGCGACAATGATTTGTCGCCTATAAAACATATTTCGAAATAAGTTTGGCGACAAGGTGGCATACGTTGTCGTGTATAAAAAATTTGTTCTGACAAGATTATGAAAATATATGCTAAAAAGCCTTATTGACGACAAGATGGGAAACAACTGCATCGAAGTTATCGTCAGTACAGTTTTATTGACGACAACAAGAATAACAACTGCATCGAAGTTGTCGTGTGTACTGTTTTATAGACGATAACATGAGTAAAAAATGCATCAAAGCTGTCGTGTGTACGGTTCTATTGCCGACAACAAGAGTAACAACTGCATCGAAGTTGTCGTGTGTACTGTTTTATAGACGACAACATGAGTAAAAAATGCATCGAAGCTGTCGTGTGTACGGTTTTTTACATACTTCGGTAGGCTAGTAGGTAGTGCGGAGGTTGTGGGTTCGATTCGATTATTACATTTATAATTTTTATTATTATTCAATGACGACAATTTTAGTGCCATTTAGTTGTCAACGACATTTGTGCCCTTTGTTCGAAAATGTGGTCAAAAGTTGGCTTGGACTATCGTCAATTCGTCGTCGGTTATAGATACTTGTTTCGAAAATGCATCGATGATGTCTCGAAGATATGGCCTACGAGGTACTGTTTAGAAGCATGACTGCATAACCAAACCATTATTTATACCTCATATAGCAGTGTGGAGAATTCCTTTGACCAACTTTGTAACTTTGGAAAAGAGTTGAATGATGTTGAGGATTGTGTTGTAATGTAAAATGTTTTCCACCATAATTCGTAAGGCACATTTAGCTGTAACTATGTCTGTCATTCACAACTTATAAGATGATCATAGTACGACGACTAACTTTATTTAATACATAGTACAAAACATTTGTTTGGATACTTGATATTCAATTCGTTACTAACCCAAAAAAAATGTATGTGGATGTACTTATAATGATACTTTCATTTCACTTGGGTTTCACTTGATATTGAATGTGGAAAAGAACTCTTTTGTAACTGCCGCATCACATCAAGTACTTCACACTGAAATTCTGCATTTCAGTGAGTTTTTTTTACTAATTTTTTAGCATTTTGGGGATACAAATATTCGTATCTTAAGGAATGATTAGATGTGTTGTTGTACAAATGTGTGCAGTGATGTACAATATTAGTTGGCAAATGTGCATTTACAATATCAAATTAAATAGGCGCAAAAAAGGTAAAACTATTTGAAACCAAGGACAATATGACAAATTTTCTAATAAGCTGATTTGCAACCAAAGAAAAGTCTAAAGAGGTTAAATCGCACGAACGAGGCGGCCATTCGCAAGCACCGTCGCATAAGATAACTCAGTGTTGCCAGTCTGTGTGTAATTACACATATTGTGTGTAATTCTACTTGCATGTGTAGCTCAAGTGTAATCTGTATGTAATTTGAAATTACTAATTTCACTTTGTGCTCTATTTTTTTTATTAATTTTTGACGGTTAATATTTTTATTTGCAAACACCAGTTTTTTAACCGACTTCAAAAAACGGGGACGTTATCGACTTTGTGTACCTTTTTTAAAAATTCTCTTTTGTTTGAAAGGACTTGATTGCGATTTGTCCCACAATTTTTTTCTAAATTAGGACAGGACATTAATTGATGAAAACTGTTTAGGTTCAACTAAAATATACGGGTTTTCTATTATAATAGCAGAAACAACTGATATAAGTTCAACAAAAGAAAATTCTATAAAAAGATTTTGTTATAATAAGAAACCGTCCACTACTCAGAATAATAATAATAATAATAATAATTTTAAACGTAAGTAAAAAGTAATAAAACCCACGACACAGGAGATGCTGCAGAAAACAACTGAAAGCTTCCAATTGGATAAACCGATTTTTTTAAACGTATCAAAAAACACTAAAGATGAAATAAATTTTCAAGCCAAGAAAACTATCTCTAAATCTGACAGTCTGTTGGGAGCTATAGTGGCACAGACAGTTACGAGAGAATACAACTAGAAAAATAGAGATGAAAACGGATACGCTGGTTTTCTTCAAACATATCTAAGAGAAACCTCGATCGAAACATCTTTTGAATATAAAAAACTAAATTAAAGTTGTACTAGCCATTTGGAAGTTAAATTTCCACACGGACAGACACGAATGTACATAATTCACCCTTCAAATGCTTTATCGGGGGGTTAAAAACAAACAATTCACTATGTATTCCTTTAAATTTTTATTGTTTTATTGCAAATAGCGCCAAAAACTATTAACTGCAGTATTTACGGTCAAAATTCATGACACAAGCATCGTGTACGTGTGCATGAACCTATTAGCATAAACGTACAAGCATATCACTGGGTTTGGAATTTATGATAAGTTAAACTCAAATCATCTTATAATCCACCCAATGTCAAACTGCATATAAAAATCTTTTTATGTACAAAGTTTGAAAGCTCTAAGTATGAAACACTACTATATGAGCTTACCTTGTTATTGTCTTTCTTTAGTACATGCATGTTCTATTACGAATACGAAAAATTATAAGATATATTAAAATTATCTTATTATAAGTTAAATGCAACCTAAATATCAAATTACATATAAAAGCTTTTTACGTATAGAGTTTGACAGTTCTATTTATAACCTACTGCTGTCAGAAGCTTATCTTGTTATGACTGTGAGGCATACATGGATGTACGCGTACCAATTACACGTACAAAATAAAGCGCCAAGCAAGCGAAAAATCAAAATTTTTTGATTTTGCTTCAAGCCTCGTCAATGTGACGCACACAGACTAAATTTCACTAATACTACTACCATGCATGTCATGCATTTTGACTGTGAATACTTCGTTTAAGTAAAACATCTCTTTTCTACTAAAAACCATAAAATGTGTACATAAAATGTATGCAGGCGCGGCCTTGGACTTAATAGACTCAGATAAGGATATTCATATTTCATTAGTGAGATTAACGGGATTAAGGCAGTATGGAAGACGAAACTCTGGTGATCCATAACTACGACTTGTAGACTCTTTGGTCCTCACGTAGTAGAGTAAGGACCAATCATTATGGTCAATGCAGGCGCTGATTCGGCGAATCAGACGAAGAAGAATCAGTAAAACATCTTCTATGTGACTACCCGGCTCAGCAAGAAGGCAGACCTAGGTATATAGGAGGGTATTCATTCGGTTAACCGTTAATCGGTTAACCGGTTAATTATTAATCGATTAACTGACCAGTTAATTTAAAATTGGAAATTTTCGATTAACGATTAAACCTGTTAATTTCAGTGGATTAACGGACGTAACAAAATTGTTCATTCTTTGTAGTATTATAACATATTTGTTGTGTGTTTAATTATTTCTTTCGTCTCATATACAAGAGGTACGAGTTCAAATCTTGGCTGAGGCAGCCAACTACAACACAAAGTTTTCTGATGACTATGCTAATAAGCATCACGTAAGTAAAAAAATTAATAAAATAACTACAATAGTCATGTTGTTTCAGCTTGATATAACTAATATATATCAACATGATTCTTAGTGTTGTTTCAATATCAAATTAACGTTGTTTCAACTTGAAATAACTTTGATTCAACATGATTCTTCCTGTTGTTCCAATATCAAATTCACGTTGTTTCAACTCGAAATAACTTTGATTCAACATGATTTTTCGTATTATTTCAGTATCAATTTCATTTTTATTTAACTGTACTGCAATATTCAATCAACATGAAATATAGTTAATTCCAAAGGATAAATGTTCCTGCAAAATCACTACCGAAAAATTTTATATTGTATTATATATTATATTGCCTCAAAAATGCCTTCTTGGCGCTGAGGTCTAAATTGTAATGAATGAAAATATTATGTACAATTATATTCAATAAAAAAAATAATAAAAACCTAGTTTTAGGCGATTTTACATTGAAATTTTTCTGTGTGTATATATAATCAAATTGTTGGAGATTTAGGTTTTACGAAATTTACATAATGAAATATTTCATGAAATTTTCTTCATGAAACTTTTTTTATTCGCCTATTGGAAGCGCGTAAAAGCAAATAGTGTAATGAAATTCGTCAAAAACCTTCTGAAAATTTATTTCCTATCACTTTTTCCACCCAACTTGTTTCCCAAACACTAACACACTTAAACGACAAATTATTTCTTGTAAATTCAATATGATTTCAAATCACAATTGCTTCATGTTGATTTTACATTCCTTTTTTTCTGTGTACATAAATATGTACATATGTATCTTATATATAAATAGGCCACACAATTTTTTGTCGTACCCTTTTAAGTATCTTATTGTACACCAGTATTGATAAAACATATATGGTTTGAAAGGTATTTTTCTCTAGATATGCACAATATAGCTTTTGGCCTATAAAAACCGGTTACAAAGAAACCCGGTTACGTATCAAGTGGTCGAATATCGACCACCGGTCGGGATCCTAGTTTTAATAATTTCATAAGCAAATTTCTTTTTTTTATTGCAATAAAGATATTTCCTTTACTTAATAAAATTTTATGATACACGTACTTTATAAAAATTAAATTATGCTGACAATCTTGATAAGTAGCAATTTAAACCGAACACATGACCCATTTTTTTAGCCAATTCGAAAAAACTCATAACCTCAATTTGAAATTACATACATTGTAACGGAAGCAAAGCTGCATCTTAAATGATGATGCCAACAACTTATAAGATTAAAATAATATTTTGTTTGCAATTTGGGAAATAAAGTATTTCAAAGTTAATATTTTTTTAAGTTTATAAAATGTTGTCTAAATTGTTTTGTTTTCTTTTTTTTCTCAGTTAATTTAATTTTAAGCATTAATCACTTTTTATAAGACCTCGGTTAAACTGAACAAGAATACTATATATAATACGAAAATAAAAATTCACACTCAGAACTAGTTACTACCACGGGTATTTGACCATTTAATACAAAAACGAGTAGAGTTTATTCTTTATCATGATCGTATGGCTGTATCCAATTAAAATAACCCTTAAATGGCTGGCTGCAATGGAGGAAAGAAAAACTAAATATGGCAAAAATTAAATAAAAGTAAAAAATTTTATAAAATGAAATACAAAATTTATGTGGTATAATAACGTGTAGAGAGGGTAAAAAATACATTAAAATCAAAAAGTGATGCCGTGAGGTGTCAAAAACGCAATTGTTATAATTTAACGTCCTTAACTTTTAACGGACGAATGAATAAGTTAACAATTCAACATTCATCTGTTCACGTATGTACGTATGTGAATGATCGTCATTATTATTAAGATCATTATATTGACGATGGTCATGATGAAGTTGTTGCTTAAATACGTACGAAAATAATAACTAGGGGCATTATTGCACCCATTAGAAAATATATGATTTATATCTGAGAAGATATTTTCATGCGGTGGCAGATGTTGAGTTCAATACTTATAATCTTAAGATTCATAGCCTTAGAGCCTCGGATTGAATGCAGATCACTTGGATACGTGAGGAGCTGTGACGAAAGAGGAACCGACTGTTCCTAGAGGAAGCTGCGACGAAAGAGAAACTTACCATACCTTAAGAAAGCTGATTCGGCAGGTATATTCTGTGCCTAAGAAAGACCGGGAGTTACATTTTAAATAAGAACCCTGCATGTAATAATTTCTAGCGATTGCTACTAGGCTTGCCACCCTTAATTTATAATAAAGTATTGTACGTTATTTCGGGTATTTGTACTCTATACTTTATGAGAACAATAAAGTACGTGAAAATACTTTATTTCACATTATTTGATTTATCTATAATTCAAAATAGATTCAGTTTATATTAGTCAGTCAGGTTATATAGATCACTTTAATATAGTGCTGGCAATTTCTGCTACTTTTAACTACTCAATACTAATCAATACTTTTCATTTGAGTACTCAATACTTTCCATTTTAGTACTCGATACTTTTCATTTGAGTACTCAATACTTACTCGACACTTTTAACGCTTAGAAAAAGTTATACTTTTAAACAGAGTTGTATTTTCCCCAGCAATTTTAAAGTCAGTTTCGTCGTAGGCATCGGATGGTAAGATGTTGTAGTTGTCGTACATCGTTGTTCGTTAAACTTCAAACTTTGGAGCCATAAGATGGGAGGTTCAGACGTACTCTATTAGTTTCTAAGTGCACTGATATGTCGGTCGACAGCTATAAACGTCGTTAACGAGTTCATGCCATGACAGACCTTGTTGATTTGCTGTCTCGCCTCACCTCGCTAGCATAAATCTGCTCTTATCCTGACTAGAAATTTTCATGCAAACCCGTTTGGGATCAACTGCGGTCCCAACTGCAGAAACGTATTTGGGAGCCGATTGGTTCCCTGTGGGGAAATATCAAAAACTTGCGAAAATTTACTCAAATCGGAAAAATATCAAATTCTAATACTGAATTAAAATTGCTGAAGCTATCCAAGATACAAAAGTAAGCAACAATCACTTCTATTGAAGATAAGCAAAAATACGATTAAGAATCTGTGTTCGATTTTCCCAATAGTTTCCCACTTGCGAAGAACTTATATTAAGTCACTAATTTGTAGATGGGCTATCCCAACAAGTTCGCAGTCAGATCCCAAAAGGGATTTGGGCTTGCAACATGCGTTCCCAATTGGGCCCCAATGTGAGTATTGGGAAAATTTCTAGTCGGGAAGCTATCAAATACTTTTTCCTGAAAATAATGTTTTTCATTGGAGATGATCCAATATCGATATGGTCTATCGTTTTCTTGTCATTGAGTAGTAGTGTGCATCGCTTTCAGTCCCTATTTTCCAAAATATGAAACACTGACCGCTGAGTTCGGAGCCGATTAATTGGTGATTTGATCTGACAATCATTAAGTTATTAAATGTATTTGTTCCCATACCCTACGGAATATTTTCTGTTGTAGTTTCCGAACAAACCCAACAAAACGTGAACGTACAAATCATTAGTAACATCATTGGTGAACTTAGCTCAAAGTATGTAGTTCTATTTCTGGTGAAACATCAATGAATTTAACGTGTGGTTGTCATTGAACGGAAGGGATCCAAAGAATGTAAGCGCTTAGAATGTTGTCTAGACCAATTTTTAATTAAATTATAATTAAATTCAGTACCTGTACTAATTGGTATGCAATGAAAATGGTAAACATTTAGAATAACTTCCGACTTTATTTGCTGGATGGATAAGACTATTTTTTATAGAATTTAGAGAATTTTTATTTTAAACTTTCACTTGCCCAGCTTAATGAAATTTCCGAACTCTCTATCTATAAACATGCATTATAAAATATTGGGACGACGACCATTAAATCATATAAACGTTTTGCATATACATAAATTGGGCTCAATCATGGATTGCGTAACCAAAATACTTTTTGCACTTAATGGTTTAGGGATAAAAATGTTCTTTGGCAAAATGAGACTTGGGTATAAGATAAATAGAGCATGCATGGGTCACTAGAAATAAAACGCGCATTAAAGGACACCAGAATTTTGGCCTTTCCTTCAATGCAGAAAATAATACCCAAATTTTCAAATTTAATAAAGAAAACTTTGTACATCATTATTGATTTTTTCAAAAACAAATCTTTCTTATCTTTAGGTAAATCAATTTATTTCCTACTGGACTTTTTAAAACATTTATTTAAAAAAGTAAGCAGCAAAAAAAAAAGATATATTTATTACACTTTGTTTTTCAACATTTAAGCGTTTAGTCTTCTTGTGTAGGTCGATGGAATTATGCACAGAGAGAAAGATGTATCAGTTAAACAGACAACCAACCAGCCAACAAAAACCCAACCATTATAATACCAACTTAAGAACCAGAAATTTTATATAAATAAAAAAAAGCAAAAACTATTGCAACAACTATGAAGGAGCAGCAGAACAAAGGTAGAATGAAATAAAAAAACAAACACAAGAATAAGGAAAAGACAACAATAATAAGAACAACAAATTTTGCTTGTTGGTTACTTAACAATTGGTCAGGTTTAAGATTGAGCTGTGAATACAGTAGACAGTTTCAAAAGTTATTACGAAAACTATTATAGATTACGAAAATCATATAAGATTTGTTAGACTTACTAAGCTGGAAGCTTTTGTTATTTTGAGACTAGTAAGTCCTCGTCCATACCAGACAACTTTTGCTTCTGCAACCTTCTTAAATTTTCTTTTGAAGTTGCATTCGTGTCCATACAATGAAATTCTTAGAGCGCAGCTTTTGGTTTTTACATAGAATTTGTTGTTGATTAATATTACAAAGAGGAAAACAAAAAAGAGTTGCATGTACATGATACAGTGTATTCCTTCCCAATCTGCTCACCTCTCTCTCCCACAAACTCAAAAGTTGCGCAGCAAAAGTTTATTAGTATGGACAGGGGCTAACGGAGACAAAGTAAACTTAATGTTTTATTTTGAGTTTTCTTCGAAGTTGTGGGTAAAGAAAGATCATTTTAATAGTTCACCACGCTGCAAACACAACAGCAATCTCAACGTTCACAACGCTATGATTGCTGAGCTTCCCCCGAAGGGTATGCTTTTGCATCGTAGTAAGCAGCCATGATCCTATGCCTTCTAGGGAAACGGTAATTGGGATTTTTCAGACCACGGCCGATTGCACATACAAATTACAGAACGGACTTGCATATAAGCATCTAAAGAAAGTAGGCTGGCCTACGCTAGTGTGGTGAAGCAGCAACTACGCCCTCATTATATCAGGGCCTAACCAGTGACCTATTACATTGCTGTCATGGAAACTGGTAGCCTCACGTGCGCCCTGCCATTAAGGCAGTTTGACACCCTGGATCTTCTGGCAGACTTCATTCCGACCATACTTGGCCTAATAGAAGATGGTTATCGCGGCAAAGCTTCCTAAATGGAGTTTTCGCTCTTACTCACAAGGTGATGATGACGATTACGTTACCGCTTGTTGGTGAGGTTTCCATTGAGTGGTTGAAACCAATATCGCTGGTATAGAATGTTTCTTAAATGACTGATGGCCGACTAGTATTAGTGGCTAGTCCGGCCTTTGTCCAACGCAGTACATATTAAAATAGCAACAACACGTAGATACTCAACATCAGTAGTGTTGAATTTTCGGGTACCGGAATAAGTTAGTATAAATGTTATCTGCAAATGGGGTAGACTTCTAGCTGGCTGGAGCACGGCCGCTCTGTCGAAGATGCTGATGTGGTATCAAATTAAATAGCTCGAGCACTTCAGCAAAATTCTAATGCATGGTTGAGTCAGCCATGTACAAAAAGTTGCAACCTTAGAGAACGCTTAATTTCAAGACTCAGTTGTTCTCTAAGCTGACACCGATGATGCGGGCGAAGAAAATACGTGTTAGATTTTCCATTTTGTTGCTACAATAGACTATCCCTTGACAGTGGCAATTGCAACCTGTTAATACGACCATAGTCCGTTTAAATTTGTTCAGATTTTAACATAAATAATTTAATTATTTTGGCTTGAGTTCGGTTTTAATTTAATTTTTCAATTAAATTATATTTTTATTTAGAGATAAATGTGAAACATGTGGACAAAGACAAATTTGACTGCACGGAGGGTTGAACTGACATGTTTCGATAGCTCCAGCTAATCTCTTCAGAGCTCTCTTGAGCTTAGATCAAAAATTTTTAATTTCTTTGGATATAAACCCATATACAGTTCAACTAAAACTCATAACTTAATTGTAGAAATAATTTAATTTCTAATTCTTGTATTACTGAATTATCAAGGAAATGGACATATATCTTAGCTGCACTCCTAACGACGTTGACAGAGCTTTTATACTCATTATCCTCCTCATATTTACAACTCCTACAGACACCACTGTTTGTATAATTCAATTTCTTTCGAGTTATGCAGAATTAAGTGAGAATCATACTGGAAACGATTGTTGGTTATTAATTCGAATATGGTGATATTCAGCCGAGAATTACTTAAGAAGTTTTCCTCTTTTATTTCTATGTTTGTTCAATCAGAAGTCGACCGTTTAAAGACCGATTTGAAAATTTTTCTTATATATGAAAGTGTCCGTCAGTCCGTCTTTATATGTATTGTAGTCGGTTTTTTATTTTGACAAAATTATTGCTAATAAATTGTCAACCAGTTAAATATGTAGAGTTCTGTTTTAGGAGTATGTATATTGAGCGTTAAAATTTATCAAACTCTTGAGATATGATAATGAAGAGAAGAGAAAGTATTTATATTCTTCAGTGTATTTCCTTATTCCGTGTAGTAATGTACGAGTATGTATGCCTTTGATGATTCGGAATATGTACATCCGTTTTTTTTAACATCAGGATCAAAATAATCATCAATCGTTTCTTGAATAGTTTTAGCACTTTTAATGTTTCTTACGCTTTATTCTTCTCTACAATTGAAGGATTCTCTAGTTACAACGATAGCTAAGCAAGCAATAGTTCACAGAATTATTTTAAGTCTCTCGAATTTCAAGGCGTGGCAAGCATCTGATGAGAATAACTGACAACAGCTATATCACTACATACATTTTTAAGTATGTAGTTAACAAACACTTGCCCAATATCCATTCGAACTTCTTTTTTAAGAGAGTCAATTAATGCCTATTAGTTAATGGGTTAACTTTGGGAAATGGATGGTGTAGAGACGACCCATGGTGAAGTTATGAAGGAGCCTTAGTGCTTGTACGGCTCTGCTTTCCACGTTTTGTTAATTGTAAGAGCATTGCTGCAGCGCCTCTAACTTCAAATAGACACATTAGCCTTTGTAAATTCTTTAGCCATTTCAATAATCACACTTGTTGTGAATGTCGACGTCGACGTCAACAGAATACATTCGTCGCTGTCAATTCGATGTGTCGTCGTTATCACTTCAATGCTAAATGGGCATTTAATAAAAGAATTGTTTTGACGTTTGTTCAATTTGTTTATTGCCTTGTGTTCTTCTCCTTGGTGTTATCTTTCCATCATTTTCTTTTCTTCATTTTCCATCATTTTCTTTTCTGCATTAAAAACATCCTTTTGGTTGGCATTATGTTTCGCAAATATGTAATGCGTTTCTAGAAGTGGCTTCTTCCACTCGAGTAGCATATGTGGAAGTTAACGGGCATCCCCGTCATCCTCAAAGATTGTGGATCGTTCGCTAGATGCATATCGTTATATAAAATGCAATAGTGCCTATCATCAATTTTTAAAAATTTTCAGAAGATAAAAACCTTAATAAAAACTATTGTGATTATGTTTTTTCAACATAATATCATTAATTCAGAATGATACTACCCAGAAAAGAATCATTTTTATATTAACAATAGTTTCCTTTTTATTAAGTTACCTATCTTTCATGAAACATTTTTAAAAATTATGATAGGCCGACGCTTTTGCATTTTATATGACGTATATTTTTTTGTGCTTACCGTTTGCCAACCATCGCTATGTCTAATTAGTGGTCCAATCGATTTAATTTCGTCATCCTTTTTCATCTTTTCTTAAAATTATTAGAAGTTCTGCTCCTATGAAATCCTTTTGCTAGGCTTGGTTTACTTTCAAGCCGCTGAATTAATTCCTCAGATTGTTTGTTGGTTGTTATTTTAATTTCTTTCTATTTTAAATACTTTTTAAAATAAATAGCCGTGACAGCTAAAACTTTCTATCGAGTCATTGCCAAAAATTGTGTTGACAAAAACAGAGCCAATTTAACACAATGTTGTCTTTAAGTCGCCTATTACAATGCGAAGCAGCTGTCAATTGTTATCGAAATCCGGCAATATTGACAACGGCAATGCTATTATTGCACCGTCGACGTCACTTGTGGCGACGTTGACATTCGCAATAAGGGTGAAGTATTATTTTCTTCGCCGACAATTCACTGCTACAAGTACATACCGACAAAGGCTGGCAATGTCCATTATTATAGACACTAATGCAAATCAAAGAAAATGCATGATGTTGATGGCTGGTCTATAACTTGGCTCTTGTAATCATCATTGTGTTGTGGGCAATTTTTTCGAATGAAAAATTGTAGGTATCATTGAAATGCGAACAAATTGGAGAAGTCTCATCTATTCTATTTGAAAGTAAAGCCCTGTTCACACCACGACAGTAAATATCGTGATAGTACTGACATGGCAATTCATGTATATGAGAAATTGTGATATTAACTGACACTGTCGCACTATCAACCCGAATTTGATATTTAGGCTTTGCTGTCGTGGTAGCAACTGTCGTGATTAGTGTGATAGTGTGAATGGGGCTTAAATGTTTAAAAGACTGTGCTTACTTTCCTCGTACGTTTTACTTTGTTGTCGGGTATATTTTTTGTAAATTTTTGTTTTTTGGGATCTATGCAATGATCAAGCAAAAGTGAGAAATTTTCACGCCAACACTAACACCAATTCTTAAGGAAACAACAACTAAGACGTATTCAAAATTAAAGACAAAGCAACTGGCTTAACTTGAAGCCAAAGAAGTAAAAATAAAAAATAAAAAAGAAGAAAACAAACAAAAACCAAAAACTATTCAAAGTTATAAGAAACCAAATTCCACCACAATCGGCTACAGCAGCACAACTGAAGAACAACAATTCAAACCTCAAATCTTACCAAAAATTCTCAAAATCATCTGAAACAAAAACCAGACACACAACCGGCAAACATACAAACGAGTGTACAAGAGAAGTAGGAACAAAACAATTGAATTCAATTTCAAAAGAATTGTTTTTCTCGCTTTTGAAGGTGTCAAGAAAACGTACAGTTCTTTTCTTTTGGAGTTGGAGTTTCTTTTTTCTTAATTTTTTTGTAAAGTTGTAGTTTTTTTACGAGGCTTTTGTGCTTATTTTTTTTTTAATTTTCTTCCTTTGTATTATTTGTACCTCAAGGAATAAAAGGTGGTGGTATGAAGAATAAACGTATAAAAAAAAATGGAATGAAATACATAATAATACTAAGCAAGACGAATCTAAGAACTTGATTTTATATGGTTTTCTGTTCTTTTTGTCGTTTAGAATGTGCAACGAATTGATTTTATTTAGGGCTTCGTTGGTTTCTTAACAACGATTTTGAAAGCTATTTATTAAAGCTGTGGTCAATAAAGGGTTTAATAATGAGCCCTACCACAGTATTAATTAAACGGGTATACACATGAAAATGATTTGAAGAAAATTATAGGAAAAAGAGAGGATTTGACATAATTTGTAGAGTTCAGTGCAGCAAAGGTGAGAAATAAATCTTATTGTTTTCGCTACGCTGCACATAGGGTCAGACATATGGGGAGTTCACGCGATAAATCAAAAATTAAAAATGGGATTTAAAAAAAAAGTAATGTCATTTGAAAGACAACACTTTTTTACATAGCTTTTGCTCTAAACTTTTTTCTAAATATCTTTCTGTAATCCTAGGTTAGATAGAGTCCAAAGTCAAGTAAAAAATTTAATTTTCAAAGTGTTAAAAACATTTTTTTATATATAAAAGTTTGACATGAAAAAAATGACGTTTCTCATTAAAAAAATTTTATTTTGTTTTCACATTGTATTGTTATGATTTTTAGAAAATGGATCTATGTAAAAATATTTTTAAAGTCATGGTCCATTCATGGACAGATTCATGATTATATGAAAAGTATAGACTATATTTTCTACATTTTAATACTTCAAAAGCGTAAAAGTTATAGAGATCCCCAATATTCCCCATATCTATTACATATATACACAATAAATAACAGAATGTCTATATTTGCATCCAAGTTTAGCTTTTTGCGACATTGCATTTTATTTAAATTTTGCACTTTATAAATTTTCTATTTTTTCCAATATTGGTAGTATTATAGGGTGGGTGCTTCGAAGAAAAGTTGCAGCAATCACCTCCTAAAATAAAAGGTATCTCAATGACGTTTCTAAAAAAGGGAAAAAAATTGTCACGCCTTAAAATACTGCACTTTTCATTTTTTATATATAGCGCCGCCATTTGAAGTCCGATTTCATCATATTGCATATCTTTGTTTATTGGCTTGACTTTGGATTAATTTTTAGTTCTGTTTTACTTTTGTTATTTTAATGAATTTCTTCGGAAGGCTATGATATCTTTATACATTTGATATCTGTAGAAAATGACGTTTCCATTGGTACCAATCTTACTTATCAAAAGATGGCGGTTGATTTATCGCGCGGTTTCATATACGTTTGCCCCTATGTGCGCTGTACCGTAGCGTAAATTAAAAAAGTGGTAATAAATATAGAACTTCTAAACTGCTGAACGGATTTGACTAAAATTATTTTGATGTACTAAATCCGAAACTGAGGTCTGTTTGGCCCGTTACTCCTCCAACTTCGAGTAAATTGCGAAAAACTGAAGTTTTTAAGAGTTTTCCATAGCTCTAATTTTTTTGTTATATTTTGTGCCTTTGCTTGAAAAACATCATTTTTCTGGAATTTTTGCCTTCTCTGCTAATTACACTACAACTTCAATATCTCGAGATCGGCAATATGTATATGAATAATTTTTTAACACGTAATTAAATATTGTATTTAGAGCTCACAGTACAAATTTCAGAAAAAACATTTTGTTAATTTTTTTATAATATATAAACTTTCTTTCTGAAATTTTAGTTTTTTCTTACTAATTTTGACCTAGCGGCCACATTTATAGCCAGGATGTCTTAACTTTATGCACCAGCAATGCCAACAATGTACTAAATAAAATGTAGTTCATGGATTTTAGACACACCCTGTGCAATTTTCTTTTACAGATCCAAAAATTATTTTGAAAATTGAAGATTTTCACCCACTGCCAAATGTAGAGTACAAGTTCAAAATAACAAAAATTTAGCTAAAAACATCCTGAAAGCATAAGCATGGCCTTTAATGGTGTGCTTAAAATTTTAATCAAATGATGAGTCAAAAAGTTAAATTTTAGTTTCGAAGTGAAATATCTCTTGGACTATAAAATATACAAAAGTAATTCTAAGGAGATTTGTTCTTTGTATTCTCTAGTAAAATCTACCGCTTTTAAAATTTTACAAATCGGTCAGTATTTAAGAAAGTTACAAGGCGCACAAAGTTTTTCACACCCGATGTAGCCAACTTTCACCCCGTGGAGTTTCGCCCGTGGTGCAGCTGCAGACTTAAATGGACAAAATTGTGAAAGTTCGACTCCTCCTCTATAACCATATTACTTTTTTATTTACGCCACTGTGCTCTGTCCGTCTGTATCACACAAGCGTCTATCTCGAGTACCATAAGCGATATAGACCTGAAATATTCAAAGAATATTTGTAACTATAGCCGCTACAATAACAAATAACAGAAGTTAAATATTAAAAGGTGTGCTAAAGAGAGTAACGTCACATGTTGAAATTGAATTGTAATATGTGTGTATATGTCCATATTATCAACCGTTAGTTAGTTGTACATACATACATATGTACATGCGGCCTTGTTCTGTAAACCGAGTCCGAGTAAATTTCTTTTTCAAAATAAATAATGCCACCATTCATGTATTTTAAATTGTATATAGTAAATTAATTTCAGATATGATATTCTAAGCTCTAAAAAATATGAAACTGCAAAAAAGTCTGAAAAAAGTTTGCTACTAGTGGATTTAATTTCTCCAACTCAGCGTTTTTTAGTCCACTCGATTTATAGAACATGCTGATCAGACTATTGACATCCCAGGGGGAAATAGAAGGAGTACGGATGCCTTCTAGAGGGCCTCTGTACTCCTTCTTTTGGATGTACAAGGCCTTCTCGCTCAATTCCATACTCATATCTTTTTTACAGATGTTGTCATTGCGGAGAAGGTCTTCCGTTTGCTAGTTCTGGAAGGCCCGAAAAAAGACCTTCCAAAAAGGTAATTTTGAAGGGTTTCTAAGGAAGGTCTGTCAAAAAGAAGATGAGGTACATTTTATTTAATCTCGATATTTCTATAGCGTCTTCTTTATTTTTGATTAATGTGATTTTTTTATTTCGAATTATTTCCTTTCATCTAAAGTAATTTTTATACGAATGTATTTATTAAGAAGGAATAAGTATAAGTTAATCAGCTTCAACATAGTTAAACAGCATAATAGCAGCATGTATAAGGTCTCTTGTACGTAGATTTCAGCTTTATATACAAATTATTGCCGTAAAAAGAATATGAGAATGTTTGCTATTTATAAGGTACATTATTGATGAACAAATCAAATTTCTCTTGGCTTGGCATAAGAAAAAATCAAAAAATGCATCTCTTTCCCTTCTCCCTTCTCATAGAAGCGAATGTTAAATGTGTATCTTATCCAGGGTGACCATTGAAAATTTTTAAAAAGTGGCACAAAAGGGGGATTTTGAGAAAAAAAAAGTGACACCAAAACGGGGATTCTTCGAAAAAAAAAGGGGCAACTTTTTTAAAAAGGGAATAATTGAACCAAATTCTAGTATTTAATGAACTTCTAGGGCATATAATGCTTTTGAAATAAAATGAATAAATTTTTATGTTTTTTCGAACTAAAAAAGAATGCGTTTTCTGCACCAACGAATACGCCGCTTTCTAACGAATTATTTAAACAACATAAGCGTACATATGTACGTGATTATACCTGATTGCAAAGAAAAGAGAAAGGCAGCCAGATAACAAGTTCAATATAAAAATTTTAAATAGTGAACCAGAATGTTCTATAGATGGCGGAGTTCTGAGGGAGCATACATAAAAAAATATAAACTAATTCATAGTATTCTCCGTTTGTTGGTATCGGTAAAAAAAAATTTTCGCTCTTATGTATAATAAATGTTGCCCTGTCATACACTTTTTCGTGTTTTTTTAAGTTTTATCACTAATATTAGTGTGAATGTAAAAAATGAATATGGTTTTCAATAAAATCTTTCTTGGCTATCCTAAAAATAATGTATTTTGTAACATGCATGATTATTTGCGAAAACCAAAGTTTCATTATAAAAACTCGGCAATCCAATTTTTCGAATTGCGTACAATTTCAAAACGTTATTATTACTTTTGTCTTAAGGGTTGATTCAGTAAAAATAAATCTAACGTTCACTCAAAAATTTTCATGAAAATCACTTTAAAAATATTTAAAACTGCATGCTCTTCATACAAGAACGTGTTGCTAGTTCTTGTTCGTGTAAGTGAACCATGGTCTTAGTTACTAATAATTTTAGTGCAATAATGAATATTTATAGATCTCAACTCTTAAACTATTTCAAAATAGCTTTTTTTTATGACTTTATAAATAATGGACTCAAAAACACATTTTTTTCTTAAGATTTTTTTTTATAAAAACACTTTCGTAACGTAAAAAACTCATATTAAAACAAAAAGTATCACTTCATACAAAAGGGGCAGAAAGGGGCATAATGTTATAAAAGGTGGAAGATTTATGTAATTTTAAAAAGGGGGCACTAAAAGTGGCAAAGCAGTTGAAAAAGTGGCAAACTGTCACTTTAGTCGCAAAACGGTCACGCTGATCTTATTTTTTATACGGAAGAGCCGAGACCTTCCGTAAGGTATTCTTTAGCAGTTACATAAAATTGACAATTGAATTAAAAAAATGTATGCAGACCTTTAATAAGGCCTGAACTAAGAAGGTCTTCTGAGTTTTCCCGCTGGGATTATTCACATTTAGTGTATTTTTATACAGACTACAACAATAAATACATAAACACATACTAAAATTTAAACAATATAAAAATTAAACTGTATTCTAGCAGGTAATGAATGTATTTTTGACACTGAACTGTATCTTGAAAACCGTAAGAGGCAAACTCTTGAAATTTTCACAGCTAGTACAAATATCAAACTCAATTTCGATAAATAGGTAATTTTAAACCCTCTAAAACAAAGGTGCTACACAATCCTCTGAAGTTCTGGAATTCTAGGTCCTGAAGAAATCGATGCCTGGACAGCATTGCAAGCGATTTTCTTCCAAAGGTTATGAGTTGCTTTGCTCTTACGTACCTCTTCTTAGTGAGGTGCAAAGAGTCTTGGATGTTATTCAAGTGATAATTCCTAAAATTATCTCGTTCAAGCAGTCAGAAATTGAATGCACGCAAGGTCACACTTCGAAACCACCAATGTTTTAATGTGAAAAGTAAAATGTCAAAATTCTCATGTTATTTCAATATGCACCTGTTGGAAAACCAAGTTCTTCTTGAAAACCCCTTTACTAAGCCTTTTTCGAGAGTTCCATAGAAATACTAACCAAATGTGCTGGTCTGAATTCTGGAATTTTGTATTGTTTTTTAAAAGTTACAATTGGGTCTTTGTAGGATTGTCTTCCAGACTGTTATTATCCTTGACCTATCCAATTAGTTTTTTGAGCACCGATTCACTTATAGTGGCAGAAACAGACTACCACCTTTGTTCTCTTTCAGTTCAGTTGAAAGACGACTTTATTTACGATTAGTTTCCCTAAGAGAGGATATAGATCTTTAACCTGCAGTGCGCCTCTTATCACAATCTTCCTCTTATGGTTCTGCCTTTGAAAATATTCCCTGTCCAGCCTGTTTTATGGGGGATATATTTACGATATTGAATGCGCCTTCCATACCCAAAAAGGACACCAATGCCTTTTTCTTCCTGTCAAGGTTATTGTCATGGTGCATTAGAGTGGTCGTAAAAAAAATCAAATTTGGATTTCTTCAAGTCTCATACCCTAAATCGATGGGTATTTATAAAAAACTATTCTAAAAAAATTCAGGTTAATAAGTTGAGGGTGCTGTTGGCTGAATGGTTAGCGCGTTTGACTACAAACCCTGATATCTTGAGTCCAAGACTAGTTTCAGGCAAGCCAATAACATCATGAATTTTTCTGATGTACATTGGTGTGTTATTGTGTTGGTTGTTGTTGGACTGTTAAAGTGATGAAGGCATAGCACTGATCACTTTGGTAGTACCGGCAACGATTAATACGCACATATCGTAATGCACTTCACAGCACCCTCCTTCGTCGATATTGTAGCAGAACCACTGTCGAAGTAGAAGAACTAATAAATGGCTACACAGCTTAAAGCAATTTAATGCCTCACTTGACACCAAGGGAGCTGCAACACTGCTCTACAAAAAAAAACGCGCAATAGTAGTTGTAAATGAATTAAGCTCTCTATCTCTCTCACACTTCACCACCTGTTCTCTTTACACTATCCCTTTCTTAAAAGAAAGTAACACATTAACTAATTAACTGGTAGGCATTAATTGCCTGATTGTGTTAATTCTCTTTAGAAGGCGTGTCGCACGCACACAAAAGTTTGAGCAAATGCTCTTTTTCTGATTTTATGTCTCATAACTTAATAAATATAGTATTAATTTAAAAAGTTGTTCTCTGTGAAGTTTCCAAAAGCTATTGCCTCACCGAATTTTATGTAAATCGCATATTTAACAAAATAAACACAAAATATCGAAAAAGCCCATAACTATTAAAATAACAAATAAAAAACCTTTAAATTTACAAATTTCGATAATTTTTTTTCATTCACTAGAAGTTAAAGATGTTTGTTAAGTTATTTGGGCCGCTGAACGCGAATCGGCACTTCAATTTTCTTACCATCTCTAGTTTTCGAGATATACCATTATGTCAAAAATGAAGGCACTTGCACGACATATAGCTTGAGAAGAGTTTGCGCTATCAAGTAAGAAAGAAAAACTATATTCGACAACAAAATTATCTATAAGCCGAGTAAACATTGTTTCTAAATCTGCCCATTTAAAATTTTTGTGTTTAAAAATTCGTGAAAAAAATAAAATACACCAACGATATTTGTCCAGTATCATGTAGCTTAATATATTCCAAAGGAAATGAGCCCTTTTTCGTTGAAATTGGTGCAAAACTGTTGATTTTAGTGCTCCAAATTTTTAAATTTTTTTTTATGAATTTTAAACGTTTAGGCTCAAATGTTTATCTCTGAAACTAGTGAGCAGATTTAGAAACAACGTTCGCTCGGCTTAAAGATAATTTTGTTGTTGAGTTTTGGGTTTTCTTCTTTACTAAATAGGGCAAAGCCTTCTCACAGTTATGCTAATACACATATATGTCGTGGAAGTGCTTTCAATTTTAACATAACGGTACATCTCGAAAACTAGACCTGATAAAAAAAATTATGTGCTGATTCGCGTTCAGCGGCTCTAACAAAAAAGCTTACAGAAATTTGTAAATTAGTGTAATCATTTTGAAATTTTAATTGTTATGGGCTTTTTTCGATATTGCTGTTTATTTTGTTAAATATACGATAAAAGTCGGTAAGTTATGGGACATAAGACAGATACTCTTTGGCTCTAACTTTGGTGGGCGTATACACGCTTAATCGCAATTGGTTGACCTGAAAATTTTTTAGGATAGTTTTATATAAATACCCATCGATTTTGGGTATGAGACTTGAAGAAATCAAGATTTTATTTTTTACGACCACTCTAATGGTGCACACTACATCGTGCAGTGATATTTCCACTAAACTCCTTTTTGATATGCGCATGGAAGGTTTCTGGCAAAATAAGTCCTCTGATATGTATATCGATCCAGTATTTTTAACAACAAAAAAGATGGAAGACTAACTGCCATTTAACCAATTTGGGAATGAATACCACGGTCATTCGTCTCCACTCACTGGGAGTATTCCGAAGTTCTAGACTTCCCTTAACGATGGAGCTCGACTATGGTAGAATTACCTTAAATTAAATTCAAAGTATTTCGAAAAAATACATAATATGTACATCAGATTTGCCAAGTGTGAACTTTGATTTTTCACCGCCTCCCTAATGTACATTGTATACAAGTATACATACTTACATTCATATCTAAAAGATATAAATGCTTGTGCATTTGTTTTTAAGTATGATTGTATGTTCTACACAGTGCACAGCTACTATTTCCTACACTTGTGTAAAGGACTCTTCAATGCATGAAGAAGAAAATGAAAAAAATCTTGGTTTAGGCGTTAACTTGTCTCTTAAAGAGGATACATTATGCTGTCAAAATTTTAACACTTTTAAACTGTTATTAAAACCTTTTAAGATTAGATACAATGCTACAATATAAAACAGCAATCAGAATAATCCTAAAGTTTTATACAGAATACATACTCGTATAGCAAGCAGCCTGAAAAGTCGAAAAGTGGAGTTGAAATTAAATACAAATGAATTCAAGGTGAATAATGTGAAATAAAAAATCAAGAAATAACAATTGTATCGTAGCTGTGTGCTTGCTTTGCTACCTTATGGGTTTCAATCTTAAATGTGTGCAGAGATGAATATAAAATTGTGACAGCTGAAATTGTAAGATCGAGAAATGTTGGGAAAATGAGTGCACACAACTTTAACTTGTTTTGAAGTTAAAGACAAATTAATGCGATTTTTTATTTAATGTCATATATGTACATATAAACTAAACTACAATGAAATATAAATAATTCATGACGAATGTGAAGGAACTTCAGTTCAACACTAAATTAAAAATCATTGTAGGATGTCATGTTCAAGTTAAAAGTTTACAAGATGTAACGGAAAAGTAACATTAAAATTCTAAATTTATGTCTGGTTAAACTTTATTGTTAAAAATTTTTTATAAGGTAAATTTTAAATTCGTCATTTAGCACATTAACAGCGCTATTCACAATGTATGATTAAGAGTTAACCTGGACTTTAACAACAAGTTTTGTATGCCGTTAAAGTCCACGTTAACTTTTAATCGTACATTGTGAACGCACTGTAGCGCGTTGGCAAGAGCTAATACCGTGTGTTGTGATTAAACCATATACATATGTACTATATACTAACTCCATGCTTTTATTCTATATTTCTGTTATGTGCTATATACGGATTAGATCCGACGCTGTGGATTTCGTCTACAGCGTCGGATCCAAAAGAATCGTGTTTTTTAAGATATGACCAACCAAACATGCTCATTAAATATCATTGCGTATACGAGCATAGTGACAAATGATTTTTATATACATACCAGTGATGGAAAATTCAGTACTATTGTACTATTTTCAGTACTTTTTCATTTTTAAGATACCGCAGTACCACCATGATATAAAAAGTACTTTTTCCAATCCGTAACAAAAAAAATATTAACCAAAAGTATAAAGTGGCCCACCCACTTGCAATATAATTGTGCAATTGTTCGAATTCTACAATAATATCGCCAATTTTTATGTCATATTTAAAAGTGGCACAATATATTAGCAAAAATCAAAAGACTTTTGATTTTTCTTGTATAATAATGAAAATTGTGTAATGTGGCGGGAACATTGTTTAGTCTTGTGTTTACTTTTTCGCTGACAGGAAAATTGGGCAATATTATCTTTGAAAATATTCTGCCATTTATTTTATAGTATAGGTCAAAACGACAATAATATGTACAATAACATATGCAATAATATTGTATAATGGATGGGCCGCTTAATCAAATCAATTACTTTTCCAGAAACTAATAAAATTTTTCTCTGGCTTATTAGTTTTCAACCCATTCTTTTAAAAAGTACAATGTCCAAAAATTTTTGATTTTTTTATTAAAAGAAAACAAACCACTTCAAACCTGCAAACATAGAGAACCTATTAGAGAACTATGTATTTAACTGATATAAAAGACATTGCTATAGAGGATATTTAAGTTGTGGTCTGCCGATTGAACCTAAATAAAATTGAAAGCAGTTCAATTAACTTATTGGTAATTTATACTTTCTTAAAACCAATTTAGTGGGACCTGTAGGGACGCAGGCACGCATTAACAAGTGTGAGCGCCCTGGGCTAAATAAAATGTTTCACCCTGGTATACATAGTTTTATAAAAACTTCATTTTATTTTTTTAAATATTCTTTAATTCAAAACTTAAAAAAAATAAATAAAATTTGTTCTACCTTCAATTTTGCAATGAAAACTAATTTATTCCTGTTCGAGGCCAAATTATTTTCTTATTGTAATTTGATAAATAAGAAATTTTAAAACCTCAGTTTTTCTTTATGAAGAAGGTCGTGCATATTTATAAAATAACAATACATAAAACCAATATGCTATTGTAAAATGCAAAAAATCGTTTGCGACCGACTCCGCCAAAAAAGCAATCATTTTGGTTTTTTTGGCGCCCCTGGGCTGCAGCCCAATTAGCCCTATGATTAATGGGGGCCTGGAGACCTGTTCTGTGTTTCACTCGAAATGAAAATATTAAAAGTTTTCATGGAATTGTTGTTACACAAAATATTTACAACATTTCTTACGTAATCTTCAGAATATTTCTAGTGCAATAAAAAATAAAATTCTACGAAAAATAAACAGTGCTACCATCAAAATGTGCTTCACAGAACCGCGGAAATAATAAACAAAAATATGGGATACGGTTGACCTTACAGGCCATCCCTGAAACTTACCGCTAAGCTCAACCCTAAAGGGTTCGAAAATTTATAAATTTTCTATCACTCCAGCTTTTTTACACCATAAATAGAGCTTTTGTAGAAATGTGTAATTCTACAAAGTTCTTTGAGAATCAGCTGATCACATTTTGGATCTCAGCCTCATTCGAAATGAGGCCTGAAAATCGATTTGACAAGAGCTTTTTGAGTTACTATTCGAACTCTTTTATTATCTCGAACGAATCAGTCGGTTTAATTAAAATTTGCAACAGTCTACTTTTTTAAGAGTTGGTTGGATTCGATCGATTTAGTAGTTTACAATTTATTTGAAAAAAAAAGGATTTTTTGAAAACTTTGTTTTCGAAAATTTTAAAAATCTACCTAACCGAAATCTGAGTAAGATTATTGTACTTAGAGTAACGTAAATCTGGTTCCGATCGGTTAAGGCATTCTTAAGTTGTGAGAGATTTTCATACATACTCACACACACACACATACACACGTCCATACAACCATACGGACATCATCGTAAAAGTAGTCAGAATCGATTCCCATGACCTCAAAACTTCGAGATCTGATGAAAACTCGATTTTCGAAAATAGTGGTGAAATCACTGACTTCCTATTATTGATAGCGGGAAGATAAAAATATATTCAAATGTCAAGAATGGTTCTTTTGTATGATATTTTTTTAATTCTTAAAAAATTACCATTAAGGTGAAAGAAGTACTTTTTAAGTTGAAGTTCAGTACCATATCGAAATCTTTATTTTCCATCACTGATACATACTAGCTAAAACTCGTGTGCTTCGCTGCACAATATCTCCTTTGTGATGAAAAGAAAAAGAAAACTTTTATATATATGTATGTATATATTTTTTTAATTTTGTTATTTAAAATTAAATATTAAAAAATAAATATTTAATCTATTTGAGAGGCTGGACTCCTTTCTATAATACTACATATTCTCGTTTTTGACGTTAACACAGGGTGGCCTAAAATTAACGAAGGGGTTTAAATATATAACAAAATTATTTTAAAATTTTTTTCTTGTATTTTTCAGATTGTTGCAAAGAAGATTTGGGAAATTTAAACTGGAAAGGTTTACTTCTGGACAATGATCATACCGCCAGAGAAACAATGACACTGCTACGGAGCGTTTTCATCCAACGCATTATTTCAGGAAGCAGTGATTTTATTAGCCGGGCTAAACCGCTCCCGAAGCTTTTTCCTTACGGAATTTTAGAGGTCGTGCATACGTGAATAAGTCACATATTTTACTTTTAAGAGCATATTTTAGTTTTAAGAGCATTTTTTTGAAAATTTTTATTATTATGTACTATATGCTAGTTATTTTTAATGTGTAATTGAAAATTTTACAACCAGATGACGTTCAGCGAATCGACTACGGGGAACTGAATTCTCCACTAAGATAACAAAGGCGAATTCACATTCAGATGGTCATGCAAGCGAATTTACTACGGCGAACTGAATTTGCCACTAACATAACCAAAGTGTGTTGACAACCAGGTAGCGCTCAAAGCGAATTGGCTACGGCGAACTGAACTAGCCCATGACATTACCAAGGCGAATTTAAAACCATGTGGCGTTACTACGGCAACAAAGCAAATTCATAACAGGTAGGCTCCCCTTAATTCGGTTTGGAAAATAACCATTTTGTTTGTAAAAAATGTACTGAAAAATATGGAAATAAAGCATTTGACATCCAAACTAGATCAAAAATACAAGCGGAGAAAATTAGCAAAAAATAATCACCTGATCTGTCGATGCCACCTGCTATGTATTCGCCCTGGCATCTGTTATACATCGAGGCGAATTGATGTACGTATGAATGGGGGTGATTATTTTTGCATATTTTCGCCGCTTGTATTTTTGATCTAGTTCGCATGTCAATGCTTTCTTGAAATATTTGTCAGTACATTTTTTGACACACAAAGAGGATATTTCCCAAACCGAATTCAGGTGAGTCTACCTGCTATGAATTTGCCTTGTATGAATGCATGCTTTTTCGCAAGGCGAATTCATACCAGGTGAACGCACTAAATGCACTGATTCACTATCCTACACGATCACACGATTCATTTACAGGAAAATTTTACAGAAGTCTGACAGACTTTAAAAAATCGCTTCAAAATGGCGTTGTAGGTGCCACACTATTATACAATAAATTCAGTAAAGTGCGACTTTGGCACACGAAAGGGTTTCGTACGAATACACATATGTATAGCACTTTTCGGTTTTGCCCCTTTTTTCATTTCGCTTTTTTGTTTATTTTTTTATTTACTAAGTTTTTTTTCGTTGTTTTGACGATTTTTTTGGTTTTGGCGTTGTTTTTTTGTGATTTTTCGTTTTTTGCTATTTTTGTTTTTAGCATTTTTTTGGTCTTGGCGTTCTAGCGATTTATTTTAGTTTTGGCGCTTTTACAGTTTTGGTGCTTTATTCGGTTTTAGGGAAGAAATGTAGCAAACGTTGGAATATTGAGTTCTGATGAAGAAGCTACAAAAAAAGGTTTTGTTAAACTCCGTAACTTTTTGATGATTCTATTAAAATCTTGTATGTTAACTTTAATAAAGAATTGGTTTTACTTTTCGTAACAGACGCTGCTCCATACATGGTGAAAGCTGCCAAATCCATTAAAACATTTTGCCCAAAAGACACATATAACATGTTTAGCCCATGGTTTTCATAGAGTTTGTGAAACTATAAGGGATCATTATGTAAATGTGGACAAAATAATTTCTAATGTTAAAAAGATTTTTCTAAAAGCACCATGCAGAGTAGAAGTATTTAAAGAAATGTATCCGGAACTTCCTCTCCCTCCTGAACCAATAACAACCCATTGGGGTACATGGATTGAGGTTGGAAATTAATATGCTACCAACAACGAAAAAGTTTTGAAAGTTTTAGATGGTTTGAAGGATGATCCTCAATCGACTAAAATTGCCAAAGAAGCTTTACGTAAATCTAAAACAAAAACAGATTTAGTTTTTATTGCATCGAATTGTGGATTTATTGCCAACAATTTCAAAAAATTGCAAACTGTTGGTATTTCCATAAATGAGTAAATAAAAATACTGAACGACACCAGCGTTGTCAGATATGGCGATTTCTCGCAAAACGTGGCGACAAAATTTTTAACTTGGCGACATGGCGATTTTTCTGGCGATAAATAAATTTTTTGGCGATTTTTATGGCTATTTTTCAACAAAACTGAACTTAAAAATTTTTATAATTCAGGAAAATTACTTTGTTGAAAAAGTATACTCGAAAATAAATCCCACCAAAACTTGTCTGGAAGAAATTAAAACAATGTGATTTTGAAGCTTTTTCATATTTAATTACAGTCGTCAATGGATTTTGAATGTTGATGAGAAAAATTTACACGATATAGTTTTTGGCGATTTTCCGCTAAATTTTTATACGAATATTTTATAAAAACTTATATTAAAAAAACTATTATGTAAAACCAAATTTACTATAAAATATGTATTAAGAAGATTTTTAAAATCGATTTGGCGAAATAGGTCAGAAAAATTCTGACAACCCTGAACGACACAGTTAAAAAGATCGACAATGTGCCTGACTCCGATTCTGAGCATATTGTTCAAAATATGTTAAAACATGTTGTGGATAAAAACAAAGGGCTTGAAACAATACAAAATATTTACAGTCAGCTCAATGGTTCTAAAGTGAGCCCAACTTCAGAATATAAATGTGGGCGAAGTTTTGTCTTTTAAATATGCTCCAATGAATTCAGCGGATGTAGAAAGAAGTTTTTCTCTGTTTATAAAACTATTTTTAGAAGCAACAGAAAGAACTTTCTTTTTGAGAGTTTAAGTCAACACGTCGTAATTTATTGCAATTCCAGCATGAATTAAGCTAATATATTTCACAGACTTATACTTGTACAAATCTTCTTACAAAGAAAGTTTAGTTTATATTTTGTCTTACATAAACTAGTATTATGTGCTATATGTTGTATCACACACGTAATGTTCCTAAATTAACAAGTTATATTAATGAATTCGATAACGTGTTTATTTTTTACTTTATTTTTTCATTATCTTTTTAAATAAAATTTTATAATTTTTCAGAAAAACAAAACTTTTAAGAGCATATTTTTTAAATTTTAAGAGCATTTTTTCTGTTTTTTACAGCATTTTTTATGCGCATAAAACCCTTTTTAGAGCATATTTTTGGTTGCCCTGGTCATCAGTAATAAGCTGTAAGCATTTCAGAAATATCGGTCCGCTGGTATTAGTTTTGAAAACATCTCAAAATATATATTTGCTCTATACGAGAGACACCACGCCCACTTGTCCAATTTTGAAATTATTTTCCAAAGACAACGCAAAATATTGACAGAGTTATTCCTATAAAATTTGGAGGCACTTCCTATATTAGTTTTTAAGATATTTAAAAAAATATTTGGTCTTTATGGGAGGTGTCACACCCTCTTGTCCAATCCGGACTTTTTTTAGACGACTATTATGTATTATTATTATCATTATTATTGTTATTATTATTATTATTATTATTATTATTATTATTATTATCATTATTATTATTATCATTATTATTATCATTATTATTATTATTATTATTATTATTATTATTATTATTATTATTATTATTATTATTATTATTATTATTATTATTATTATTAATATTATTATTATTATACGATTGTTTTCTCTAGAGCAATGCATAAACTCAATGGAGTAACTCCTACATAATCTTAGGTGTTTTAACGTATTAATTCGCATAATATGTCAAAATATATATCTGCTATATATGGGAGGTGCTACGCCACTTGCCAACTCCTTAATAATCTCTTTAAAAACATTATAAAAAGAGTTACTCACGCAAGTTTTGAGGTCTTTAGCTGCATTAGTTCCATAAATATCCTAAAATAAAAATGTATCTTATATGGGAAGTGCTACGCCCACTTACAACATTTCAAAATTATATACCCTATTGTTCCTTCCAGATCATCAATAACATACTGTGAAAATTTCAGCAAGATCGGTTTACTGGTTTAGGAGTCCATAGTTTTCAAACAGACATTCACTTTTACCCAGCACAAAAAGACATGCGAAAGAAATAGTTAGTGCATGGGTTCTACTGAAAATGAACTGGTTCAATTTAGGTGCAGAGCGCATGATTTTTTTCATTGCATTTTTTCATTTATTCATCCAAAATAGAAGAAACCAGCCTTAAGGCCATAATCGGTTTCACTTATGCTACTATAAGATACTACATCAATGATCAGATAAAATTAGTAAAAAAAAGTAAAAAGAAAATAATAAAGAAAATCTGTAACATATTACAAAAATTTTCGAAAAATAAATAAATAAATTTTAAATATAATATAAATATAATATAATAGCTGAGTTCACACGCAACCCAGCAACTGCACCCGCGAAACTGGTAAGCCTTTCCATACATTCTGTTGCTGTAAAATTAATTTTAAAAATTCTGACAGCAAAATTCATGCGAAACTCCATGAATCCAACGAGCAAACAATTACCAAACTACGTGTGAACTCAGCTATTATAAAAACAGAAAAATGAAATTATTAAAAAAAATAAAAAATAAGTAAATAAATAACATAAGTACAAGTACAAGTACAAGTTAATAATCTTGAAATCACATTCACAAAGTAGAGACAAAGAAATATTTACATTTAAGACATACTACAAATAGGGCTACGAGGACGAATCTCCCGAAATAGCTTCTTCCTGTAAGTGTCCAAAGAGTAGTTTTAACACAGGCGTGTCATTGATGTGCATGGGTTCACATTTAACAAAACTGCTCATCATTGAAATGAGTGCTTAGAACTAGGGATGTAACGAATACCGATACCGATACCGATATATCGGCGATACTTCAGATTTTCCGATACATCGGTATCGGCGATATTTTACTGTCGATACGACGATACTTTTAAAATTTTTTTCAGAGTTTTTTTTAACAAATAATTTATTTTTGTTCAATTTTACCATGAATTAAATTCACTTCGTTATTTTTTAAATCTTATTAATATCAATTTTAAAAATTAATAATATTTTATACTGTTATTTTGTAAAAAAATTATTTACTTTTTTGTTAATTTTACCATGAATTCAAATTCAAGTCGTTGTTTTTTAAATCTTATTCCAGCAAAAAAAGACACTCCAAAAAAGTCATAAAAATGTAGAATTCGCGATCCGGAAGTATTGCAAATTTGGATAATTTCTAATTAGTTTTACATATCCTTGCCATTGCAAGAAGTTCTGTTTTTCGATTACCAATCACCGAATGGGAAGCGATGCTAGGACAAATTTCTTTTTCGGTGTTCTATAATGGGTTTTCCTCAAGGAAAAAGGATAAAAAATTACCCATTTTCACAATTTTTTTTATGCGAATTTAAACTCAAAACTTTATTTTCATGTAAATTTAAGTGAATAAATATAAACTTTTAGAAGACTTTTAATAATTAAGCTATTAAGTTATTTAGAAGAATATTAGTTGATAAATGTTCTTTGAAAAATCGATTTTTTAAAAAGCATGGCGAATATTTTTTAAAATTACAAAGGAATTAAAATTTTTTTCTTGCTTTTCTACTAATTATCTGCATACTTTTAATATAGATTTTTTGGAAGCAAAGAAAATGTAGCTCCTTAAAAATTAGTTCCAATTTTTTATACTGGGTTAAAATCAATTTTAAATATTCTCTCTTACAATGTAATTTTGTAAATAAAAAAATTGCACTTGAGTTTTGTTGATCTAAACTTGAACTCAATTTCAATATTCGTATCGGTATCGGAATCGGTATCGGCGATATTTATTTTTAAATATCGGTATCGGTATCGGATCGGCAAAACGGCGTATCGTTACATCCCTACTTAGAACCAATGCAAGTTCGATGATTCGGTTACGTTTTTGCATATATAAAAATGAAAATAAAAAAAATTTTGCTGCAGCTGGGATACGAACCATGCTCTTCTGACTGTTAAGACATGCGCTCTAAAACTGAGCTATTGTCTTCTTACTTTTTGGTGGAGCTAAAACTTGTTTTATGAAAATGTGTCAATGTGATGATTTAATTCCGTTTTTGCATGCCTTTTTCGGTGGATATTCTACCTAGTAAAATCGCTGGCGTTTTTAATTAGTTCAAAAACTATAGATTTATTTACGATGGTATTCAGAATGCATTCGAAGAAACAAGTGCTCAAGAAATCATGAAACAGTTATTTCATTTTGAACGCGTTCATTTATTTTTTTTTTCTGGGTATATATGAATGTACATTTACAGCTGCGGTCAAAAAAATAGTAGCAAACATAACACTAAACAATAAATAAAAATATAAAAAATTTGCATAAAGTAAAAATTTTATTTTCAATACTTTTATTTTGCTCAAACTCCAAATTAAGTAAATTAAAACATAAACTAAAACTATTACACGTTTTACTCTGAAAAACTATAAATAAATAAGTTTACCCTTGATTTAAACCAGTTAAAAAAGATAGTAGCGCAATATATTACACAAAAATTAATATAGCCATTGTACTAAGTTTTGGTTGTAATGTTGTGAGTTCATGTTTGTGCATAATATCGCTGCACAACATCGTGGCATAGAGTTAACTAGGTTCTCACACGTATTAATGGGGATGGAGGAACTTGGTCGTTGTACCGTCGCCCACAGCTCATATATTATACTTTCATTGGCTTGGCTTACTGCTTTCTTTATTTCGGACCACAAATTTGCAATAAGGTTGAGATCTGGCGACTGTTCTAGCCATTCCATAACGTTTACACCTTTATAATTGAACCACATCTTGTACATTTCCTGGTATGCTTCGGATCGTTGTTCTGTTGGAACACCCAAATTAAGGGTATCTCTTCTATAGCATACGGCAACATCATTTCGCTTAATATTTCAACATATAAACGTTGATCTTTGATTTAGCAAATGGCCCAATACCGTAAAATGAAAAGCAGCCCCACGCCATAATGCTGCAGCCTCCGTGTTTTATTGTTTTAGTATTGTATTTTCACACATACTCGCTGTTTGCAGGGCGTCTATTGGCGAAAACCTTTTGAGCCGAACATATAAATTTTTGACGGCATTTAACAGTGATGATCAAAGAAATACTAGAACTAGGGCATACAGCCTACACAGATTAAAATAAAGTTATGCTACTTATATTTTGACCGCAACTGTATATAGAAGAAGATTACATCTAACCAAAGCTTATGATTATATTTTAAATCTCTACTTCATACATATAATTTTATCTAGTTCTTAAAATTGTTCCGGTCTATTAAAAAATGGAAATTTCCTATCCAGAAAAAAACAAGAATTATGAAAAAACAATTATATCTTATCGCAAAAAATTTAAGCGATCAATTATCGATAATAGCACACTCTTAATACTTCCCCCGTTTATTATATCTAAGCACTACATAATACATACAGTATATCTAAGGTTTGGGATTCCCCGGACTTTTGCACTTCCCGGGAAACGGGAATAGAAAAATCGCGGGAGTTCGCGGGAAACCCGGGAAAAGTTTTTTTCGGTTAATATGTATTTATTTATTGTATCTTCAATAAAATTGAACTAACAATAAGTAATCAAATCTTAACTCTAAAATTTTAATTTTTAAGTCCAGCCAGTGCCAGACAAAAATATTTGTTTCGGCGGTTGGTTGTTTGGTTGTTTACGTCTCTCGTGTTCGGCTGAGAGCAAGAGTGTCCCTCCTTCTCAGCCGAGTGTGGCCTCTAAAGTTAATGATGTTTCGGGCTAGGGGATTTGGGTGCAACTCAAGTCTTTTCATGTAGCTTGTCACGTGTTTAGAAAACACTGTCTTAACCGGCGGCACATCTATGTCTTTATGAATTCGCTTGTTTCTGACATACCATGGGGGTGCTGTAATCGTACGGAGTATTTTATTTTGTTGCCTTTGAATTTTTTCTACATTTGATGCCGAGGCAGTGCCCCATAACTGGATTCGGGAAAGGTTGATTTTCTAAATTTAGTAGATTTTTTAAATAAAAATTGGCGAAATGTTCATTTTTATTAATGTAAACATTCCTTTCCAATAAAAATTAATACGATAACAATTCTAAAACAAATTTTTAAGAATCTGTAAGTGACTTCAGGCAAATAGATTTTATAGTTATTACACAGTAAGAGATCGTATAAAGACTAATTGACGACTATTACCGAAATTATTTAGTTAAAAATTTTATTTTAAGGTCTCCAAATCATTTTATGAATAACTTGCCGTAATGTTTTCTATTTTTCTTGCCAAATATCTGGGAGGGTTCTTATCGTTAAGTACAAGCAAGTTACAATACTATACACAATTGCGCCGAATTTTACATATCCTGAGCCACAGTCTGCCTATATGTCTCTGATTTTTCACTTTATTTCTCTTAAGCCTCTCCTTCTGGGTTTCAATAATATCGCCGACTTCTAACAAATTTAAGTCGTGACAACTCAAAGTTTTTACAACTTCTATGAGCTTAAGATTTACACTCAACTTTCCAAAATGTTTGCATAAATTCTGCGGAAAATCACTCAAAGTTCATTTAAAGTAGATTTATTTACTTTGGGAGACGATTAGACTACTGCAATCATTAATACTTCCACCTTGTTCTGATATAGTGATTATAAGACACTCTCTACTAGATACATATATCTTGCAAAAGAAAAAAATTGTGTGAACATTTTTGTAGTTAAACAGACTATGAAATAAATAAGTAGCAACTTTAAAAGATAACTTAAACAATTTTATGGTATTTATTTAGTCGTACAATCAATCGAACGAAGTTTTGTAATATTTCAAATAAACATTGAAAATTATGTTGATATTAAAGAAATCAAAATAAATTTCGCTGTCACTTACGACATTTTATAAATATATCGAATAAAGTCCATATATTTATGAAATAGTGTACTTTTAATTTCCCGTTTTCCCAGCCAAATCTCAAAAATTTCCCGGGAATATTAGCTAGTCTCTTTCCGGGAATTCCCGAAAGTATTTTGTGCATTCAAAATTTAAAAAAGATTAAAAAAGAATTTTGTTTACAATTTTCCTTATTACAGGCAACTATGGTTTTCCAATTTTAGTTTTCTGTATAGTATGCGAATTTGTTGCTTTTGAATGGCAACCAGCTTTCCCAGCTTGAGGTATTTAAACCCAAATAGGGGATTTTTATGTATGTGGAAATAAATATGACGAGATAAATGTGTTTTTAATAAATATTGCATGCGATATTTCAAAAGTATTTGTGAAATTTTTTTATAAACTTTTGAAACCAAACCCTTTTAGCACAGTGGGCAGGCATATCCCTTATGCTGACTTTAGACGACATGTATTTTACATCTGACTTGTCAAATTTCCCACTGCAAAAGTGATACATGCCGTGTGAACCATATGAAACATTGTCAGATGACATCTACAGAAGCAAAGTCAGATGAAAAATTTTCAATTAGAGCGTGTTCTATTTTCATCTGACAAGGCATCTGACATCAGCTGTATTAAATGATCAAAAGTGTGGTTTGGCTGAAAAAACATTAAAAAGCAAAGAGCGGTTTATATATTTAGGAAAATTGTGCAAAAACTCAGCTGTTGTGAACACTCAGAGGTTATGTGAGATGTAATTGCACATGTACGTGTGAAAGCAAATATTATAAACCGTCTGTAAATTTACAATTTTGACAAACATGCGAAGTTACATATGTCTCACACACCTAACAAGCCATATGTAAAAAACATGTCGTCTAAAGTCAGCATTAGAGAATCCATATGAGAGAATATTAACTAAGTCATAATGATGAAACAGAACTAAGTCTGCAACTTCAGGCAAAAACGCTTTCAAATAAACAGGACCAAAACTAAATCGACGGCAGTAGCTTCAAAATGCTCCCATATTATTGTTTATTTTCTTTTGTTCTTATATTTCGTATGAAAAATGTAGGAAATTTTATTAAAACACGGCAACATTGTTGAGAGAATGAGTGGCTAAAACTGAGAGCACTAGAAAAAAAACGTTCTCAAAATAAAATAGATACTATCCCATGACCAGCGTTGTCAACTCAGTGCTTTTCGCACCGTTTTTAGTGCTTTTTCAACTTTTCGATGCGAAAAATTTTCAAGTCAGTTCTCGGTGCTTTTTTGTTTAATTTTTGGTGTTTTTTATTTGTGACGGTGGCACTGAACACAAAATTCAAAAATTAGTTTTGTATAAGTAATTCTGAGTGAATTCAACAAATAGGCGTGCCGTATGGCTTTAAATTTTAATAACAAAAATTGGAGGCAATCTTGTAGTTACTAGAAACACATAACCGCCATCTTTTCTATTTATTATTGTGTAGCTTCTGATTAGTGGTCACTCGAAGTAAAAAATTTCACCAATTTCATACATTTTTATAATTGCTCTAGCTTTTTAAGTAGAAAAGATATTGAAACGATTCATGCTTTATTTTATAGGGCAGTAAGTTACGCAGAAGTTACACGCGTTCTTAGCTTGATGGATTTATTTAAGTCTAAAATAAGTAACAGAATGTCCTACCATGCTTCACATAAAAAAAGGGCCGAAGCGAGAAAATTCATGTTGTGATACGTATTAGATACTATTGTACCTCGATTTAATTATACTACGCAACAATGAAAATGCTTCGAGATCAAAATAGCAGATCCTTGTATGTACATTTTAATTTGTTGAATTCAGAAACTACCAAAAAAAAATCCAATTAGCTCTAGTTTTAAAGATATAGTGAATTATATTTTCATAAATTACAGCAATTTTATTCTTTTTTATTTGGTTTACTACTCCATTATATCGCGCATGCACTTCAAAAATGACACAACTCAGGGAATGCGTTTTTGGAGTTAATAGTACATATCGCTTTTCAAACTGCATACAAAATCATACAAATATCTTGTATACTGAACTCTTGAGAAGAGAATATATATCTTTCTTCGCGTTTTCTGGACAGTGCATGTGTGATATGTCCTTTAATTAAAAATTATGTATGTATTTTCCTTTATGAAATGATCAAAACATATAAAATGAAAAATTGTAAATTTAGTGGGTTTTTTAAAAAATTACGCGTTTTTTTCCTTGTTTCAGTGCTTTTTGAAATTTAAAAGTTGACAACGCTGCTCAAGACAGCTTTTTACGGCGTATGATTAATGACAATTTGTATGGAAAAACTCGTCCAGCCCCAGTTCTGTTTCATCATATAGTTTCAAAAGTTTATAAAAAGCCTCGACTTTTTGGTTTTTTTGTTGTAATTTTTTTACTAAGCCTCTGATTTTAGCTTGTAGTACAATATTAAATTGCCGATAAAATTCTAAGTAAACTCACCGAACAAAGCCTTGAAATATCTTGAGCCGTTAAGTCGTAACAAAGGTCTAAGCTCTAAACTTTGAAATTTAACTAAAAAATCGTAGATTTTTCCAGAAAGTGCTTTCATAATTTTAAAATTGTATCTTGGGAACCCACAATATTACAAAAAATATAGAAAATATAAAAAAGTTTGTATAATGGAATCGATAAAAATAGGAAAGCGAATAAAAAGTAAAATATGAAAAACAAAGTCTTGACTCTTTGATAGAAAAAGCTCTATTACATTTTTTTCTAGAAAAAGTTTCCTATCAAGAGAGATTTCCCATAGTGTGTATTGCTTATGATACTCTTACGTTATGAATCATTACTTATGATTTACGAAATTTATTTTTGTTTTAATAATGGATATGATAGTATATTTTCTTGCTTAATACCGATTAACCGATAATCGCGCTTAATCGCTTCTTTTTTAATCGTAATGGCGATTATGAAAACTTTCGATTATTTGCAAATCGTAATTTGAATCCTTGTCCCCAAATTATATAAGATCAACTATCAAAACCCTTTTCGATTGCCAAGGTGTATTTAAAAAAAAACATTAGAACAAAAGGAAATAAAGGAAATGAAATTTGAGTTTGCCTGATTTTCACGTTTCTTTTGTCAAATATTTGCCAAGTGTGACTGGCCGTAGCTTTACTCTTACAACAATACTCAAAACAGTCACATTCCGAGCATATGCATGATCAATTTATGATTGCGCACAAGTAGCTTTCTAAGCATTTATGGGAATTATTTTCGAGTCTTGTTAATAACTTTTTGATTGTCTAAGGTAGTCTTAAGATACTCAGTTTGGTGATTTTTGGTAAAACAATCTTATAAATGTTATGTGCGATGTATGTATGTAGGTATAAAAAATAAAATCAAATTAGGCAGGCACATATTTTTGTAATACACTTGCTCAATTAACAACCTGTTGCAATTGCTGTAGATCGTAAAAATGTTGATGGTAATTTTCATATAAACATGTTTATAAGCAAATGTTTATTTGGAAATTACCAACAATATTATACGATCTACAACACATACAGCAGGTTGTGAATTGGCCAACTGTGTCTCCATATAAATTATTAATAAATTATATAAATAAATATATAGATTCCTAGCGGTAAATGGAAGGAGTAAAGAGGCCTTCTATAAGGCCTTATTTAGCAGTCTATAGTACTTCCACTCCCATTGCATACTCATATCTTCTTTACACGCGATGTCATTGCAAACCAAGGCCTTCCTCGAACCATTACTAAGCAGGCCTAATTGAAGATATCCTTTAGCAGTCCTATTTGCAGGTCATACGTGGCATGTCTGATAGAAGGCCTCGTCGGGGAAGGTCCGTTAAAAAATCAAATGGAGGTACATTTTGTTATCTGAGTATTTTTATAGCAGCTTCTATGTATATTTTGGATTATTATCGGTTTTCACTCTTGATGATACAATAACCTTGTAGATCTTGTTAATGTAGTAGATGTAGTTGAAGTACTAGTATTTACCATAGGCAACAACAAAAAGTACCGAACTTTAGTTTACCGCGCTTTGGTTAAAAAACAACACAAAAAGCTGTACCCCCGTAGTATAGTAGTATAGTGGATAGTGTGCCAGACAATTAACCGGGAGGTCGTAGGTTCGATTCCTGCCAAGACCCTGGGTGTTTATGCAGAAAAGCCGATAAAGGCTTAAGCAGTATGTGTGTTCGTTTTTTTAAACACGAGTGTTAAATTTACCAGGACAAAACATTGACGAAAAACCAAACAAAAAACAGCTGACCCATTAATTGTTGATGCAAACGAAAAATAGAATCACGCTTTCTAGTGATAAATCTTAGTAAATATAACTGATTTATAAACTAAACACAAAGAGAGAAAACCGCTATTGAGATTTATTATTTGGAACTCCTTTTCATCCAAAGTAATTTTTTATACATATGAGGGAGTCTAAAATTCGTGTATTTATTAGGAACGAATTGAACATGATGTAGTAGCTACAACATAAACGACATAATAGCAACATGTGTGATGGTTCTTTTATGTAAATTTCAATCATATATACAAATTATTTGCACAAAAAGAATACGAGGTGTTTGTTATTTCTAAAGGACATTTTTTATTAAACAAAACGAAATAGAATACTCTTTCCAAAAGAAAGCAGTGCAGACGCCTTCTAGAAGACATATCCTTAGGAGGCAGAAATTAATTAGTTTTGGATCTTAAATTCAGGTCTTGGAAGGCCTGTAAAAAGGCCTGTTTAGTGAATGCCTCGTAAGTTTTACCGCTGGATTTAGATAAAACACATACATATTTCATAGTAAAAATAAATTAGAACTTACCTCGATGCACACACAATTATTGACGGCAGCAATTAAATTGCTCGATTTTAGTAATTTGTTGTAGGTATTTTTCTTGATGTTGTAGTTGCTGTTGCCGTTGTTTTAATTTGTGACAAATAGTCAACCAACCTTAGAAAAGCAGAACAAAAACAGAAAAAGCAAAGAAAAAACAATTATGTTTAATTTGCTTGTTTTTGTCGCAGTTTGTATTTACTGAAGTCCAACTACGCCACCATCACAGTCTGTATGGCTGCGTTAAATACATACATAAGTATTTATTTATTTGTTTATCTTTATGAACCGCTTCACTTGCTGCGCCGCCGTTAAAATCTTTTATTTTCGTATAATATGCCCACACATGCACAAATTTAGTTTAGATTATAATTTTTATTCATTTTCTTTTGATAATCGTTTTCTTCTAAACAGAAGTTTTTCAGCATTTTCTTTTAATGTTGTTTCTATTTCACGGTATATATTGACTTATTATCACATTTATGTTTTCCTTTTAATATGTATAGCAAAAATTCAATTTAATGTGAAAATACCTTGTTTTTTTATATGAATCACTCACCATTTGGAAGAAGGGAATAAAGCCAAAAATGTCGGACGGAGACAATTAAAGAAACTGTCTAGCATGTTCATCAAATAGGGTATTGTGATTAGGGATGTAACGAATACCGATACCGATATATCGGCGATACTTCAGATTTTCCGATACATCGGTATCGGCGATATTTTACTGTCGATACGACGATAATTTTAAAAATTTTTTCAGAGCTTTTTTTAACAAATAATTTATTTTTGTCCGATTTTACCATGAATTAAATTCACTTCGTTATTTTTTAAATCTTATTAATATCAATTTTAAAAATTAATAATATTTTATGCTGTTATTTTGTAAAAAAAAAACTATTTATTTTTTGTTAATTTTACCATGAATTCAAGTTCAAGTCGTTGTTTTATAAATCTTATTCCAGCAAAAAAAAAGATACTCCAAAGAAGTCATGAAAATGTACAATTCGCGATCTGGAAGTATTGCAAATTTGGATAATTTCTAATTAGTTTTACATATCCTTGCCATTGCAAGAAGTTTTGTTTTTTGATTACCAATTCGGTGGAAGCGATGCTAGGACAAATTTCTTTTTCGGTATTCTATAATGATTTTTCCTCAAGGAAAAAGGATAAAAAATTACCCATTTTCACAATTTTTTTATGCGAATTTAAGCTCAGATCTGTATTTTCATGGAAATTTAAGTGAATTAATATAAACTTAGAAGTCTTTTAATAATTAAGCTATAAAGTTATTTAGAAGAATATTAGTTGATAAATGCCCTTTAAAAAATCGATTTTTTAAAAAGCATGGCGAGTATTTTTTAAAATTATAAAGGAATTAAACATATTTTCTTACTTTTCTACTAATTATCTGCATATTTTTAATATAGATTTTTTGGAAGCAAAGAAAATGTAGCACCTTAAAAATTACTTCCAATGTTTTATCAATTTTAAGTATTCTCTCTTATAATGTAATTTTGTATAATAAAAAAATTACGCTTGAGTTTTGTTAATCTAAACTTGAACTCAATTTCAATATTCGTATCGGTATCGGAATCGGTATCGGCGATATTTATTTTTAAATATCGGCATCGGTATCGGATCGGCAAAACGGCGTATCGTTACATCCCTAATTGTGATATATGAATGAAATAAATCAATTAAGATTTTCCGAAAGAAAAAAAATTAAAAAAAAACAAGTGTCCGGTTTTGAATCCAACCAAATTGATTATTGGGCTAAAGTTCGTAACGTTTAATTCCGAAAGAATTGGGCTTGATTAATATTCCAAGGAACAATGGAAAAATTAACATCAACTAGAAAAAGTGAACAAAACATTCACGAAACGTGGGAAATATGAAATAAAACAGATTTTTATGACAAACACGTTAGGCCCAACTACCTAAAGGAAATAAATAATTAACATTAACATCAACTTAATTTTTCAACGTACACAGCTGAACAGAGTACCGCTACTTTCGGAAGCCGCTACACTTCCATCGTCAGTGCTCACGTGTATTTTTGCTTATCACCACTTATCAATGGTTTCTAATTGCATTCTCTGTCCTTTAAACGAAATAAATATTTATGGTTTTTAAAGTTTTTCATTTGAATTTAATCTAGCGCATTTTAGCGCTTTTTTAATAAATTATTTGTTCAAAAAAGCTCTGAAAAAAAAAATTTTAAAAGTATCGTCGTATCGGAAGAAAATATCGCCGATACCGATATATCGGCAAATCTGAAGTATCGCCGATATATCGGTATCGGTTCCTAATTTTTATGTTATGTGTACATTAAAATTTTCGTAAACAGGATGTTGTACTAATCTTAGTTGTACACTCAGGCCATCGTACCAACGTCGTGTTGATTATCTTTTTATGCCTGGGTAGTTATCCAGTCAAATTATAAGTATGTAGTTAAGACTTAAATCCTCATATACGTTTTTGCCCAGCGGTAAGCAACGTTTATGCTGGGGTACAACTTTGGGTAAAATTAAGTTTTATCTATATTGCTCAAAAAATATATAAAGAATTCCCTATTCGATAAAGTTAAACATTAAAAAAAATTATATAAGAGATTTGGCAGTTATGAAGTTCTAATACAAAATTGTGATTTACGTAATATTTTTCATCGAATGCGGTCGCTGTTGGTACCATTTAAACGCCTTGGAGAAGATCTTTAAAAGATTTTTGACTATGAAGAGGAGTAAGCCCTTAGCAAAGCCATTATATATCCCTGAAGGAAGCCAAGGGCCAGGTGTCTCCAAGTCATCACTTTTGCGAACAACTTTTTGTCAACGAATCGCCTACACTTTTTATTTTGCCTTTGATGGGAAGAGAAGTTTTTGACAGCAACAACCGATTTTTTTATTGTCTCATTTTGTTCAATAAAAATTTCATTGAAATTTATGACTTTCCTGTAATTTGCTTTTTCGTTTACCCCGCATTTACACATGCAAGTAATTACTTGCAAGTAGTGTGTACGTATTGTCAACAAAAATGTCGAAGAAATAGTACAAAGTCTTGCAAGTTGCTTGAATGTTCCTTTGCACGAATGTTTTAGTAATGAAAACACCTGTCTCCTGTCGTTTTGCTAAAAAAAACTCACGCAGGGAAGGAAATTTCTAAAAGGTAAGCAAAAGGTATTTAACTCAGGTTTTTCGTCATATTATAACGAATTTTGAACCGCGGTGAATTGTAATCCGTAGGAAAATTTTTAAATCTAAAGCAGTGAATAAATTCCAAAATAGCATTTAATAAATATCATGTTTATATTTTTAAAATTTCCGTGAGATAAAAATGGTTGTTTTCAAACCTCAACCCGATCCCTGCGTGAACTTTTTTAACGATCCGAAAAAATTACCATATTACCAATTTTTTATTGAGATTATTGTTATAAAGACATAAGTTATCTTCTTTATGTATATTTGAAGAAAAAATATAATTAGTTTTTATATTATACAAAAAAAGTAAAATTTTTTGATTCCTTCCTAGGTTTTCATTTATAAATTTAAGTTGATTCTGTAGGTTAGTCTGCAACATGCTATAGTCGCATATTTTGTATCGTTTTTCAGTACATTCAGATCTTTCTACACTGCTCGTCATGAAAGCATGAAAGCATATTATGGTCAGTAATGTCACATTCAATGGAGTCAATAAGACGGTTGTTTGATATATTACTGTATATGTGATCGATTGATTTTCCACTTGCTGGAAGAGTATACAAGGATTCATGAAAATAATCTATATTTGAGTCTCCAATTATAATGGCAGGTAACCGAGAGTTAATATTTAAAATGTTGTCGATAAAGCCATAAAATGCATTTGTATCACACTTTTGAGACCGATAAAATGTGCAAATTTTAAGAAAATTTTCATTTATTTTGAAATTTTGTAACGATACTTTAATTGCTTCAATAAACTGCTTGCTTTCAAAGTAATCGACAACATATTGCAGATTGTTTCTTATATAAAGCGAGGTTCCGCCATATCCGTCGTCTCCGCAGCAATGAATTACATTGTAACCAGGAATATTGTAGATTTGTTTGACATCTAAATGAACCCATGTTTTCTGAACTGCTATAAATGTGCTATTAATGCTTTAAACTTCAACATTTTTTCAACGAAAGAGATGCTTCTTATGTTCACAGAAATATTGTTGAACAAATGTGATTTTATGCTTTTTATATAATTATCAAATGATTCTATGTTTGAGAAATATTTATTATTAGAGATCATAAGAAAAAAGATATGTATCAATCAAAAAAAAAAAAGATAAATAATAATAATAATAAAAAAGTATTAGGTACATAATTTAGGTAGACAGCATGGAATGAGGTTCATCGTCCTCATCAATATCATTGTTTGGAATAGTATATTATTTCTCTGATCTTGGCTTCCTTGTATTTTGAGTTGTTGCTTCCATAAGAATAGTATCGACATCTTCTTCCCAAATGACCCAAAATCAATTCTTAAGTTGAGTACATTCAGCTACTTTCAGCTACTTTGAAACTCATTTCAAGTTTATATTAATTTTTTGCTCTTATTATTTTAAATGGCAACTTAGCTTGGTGTTCAGCGCGTTGACTATAAAACGTGTGATACATAGTTCGAGCCCCAGCAACATCTTTTTGCAAATGTACTAACTACCAGGTGACTTAAATAAACTCAACTTTAAGTTATTTGAAAAGTAGTGCATAGTGGGACAATTGACTATCACCTAGGACATCGTAATGTTAAAATAGTCAGTTGTTTCCATTGGAAAGCAATCCAAGTATCAGTCGCCACTAGTTGCGAAATAGTTAGCTTAAAGTTAATTCAAAGTTAATTTAGTTTCCGACAGGGTTGTTATTGATATAAAATTTCCTAGTGTTTATTGAAAATAATCGTATAAATGTTATTAGAAAAGATAATTACATGGAATATAATTCTTGCAAAAAAAAACCGACTACGAAATAGGCGTGGAACCGCGATCCCATAATTTATCAGCATGTACTTTTACGAGAACTAATTGTGTGTGCGAAGTCTCGTAAGAATTTGATAAGTAGAAGTAGTTAAATTGAATATTTACTTTTTATGGGCGTGGCACTGCCCACTTTTCTAACCACATTGTTGTATATTAACGATAACTAAACGTGTATGCAAAGTTTCATAAGAATCGGCTAAGTAGAAGTAGTTAAAATGCTTATTTAATTTTCATGGGCGTGGCACTGCCCTTTTTTATCCTGATGTAGTATTTAAACAGAAGCTTAATGTGTGTGCAAAGTTTCATAAGAATCGGTTGAGTAGAAGTAGTTGAAAACTAATGTGTATTTACTTTGTCTGGGCGTGACCCCGCCCACTTTTCAACGGTACTAATCTGGAAGTACATACTTTTGAATAGAGAAAAAAAATCCGAAGTCGGTTCATAAATGGCGGAGTTTTGAGGGAACATACATAAAAAATAAAAAATAAATATACATGATGAATTGATAACCTTTCTCTTTTTTTTTGAAGTCGGTTAAAAAAGTAAATATTGATGAAACTTGGTATTGCACGCCTCATATTTTACTTTATTTCTGTTTTTTATTTAAATTTTTTTTTTTTTTTTACAAAAAATGTATCCAAATTGATGATATCGAGCGAAATGAATGCTTGATATCTCAGAAACCAGAAACAATTTCGCGAAACAGATTTCTGAAAGAAGATATTTAAAATATATATAACCCATGCTTAACTAAATTTTATTAAAAATGGTCGGTGGGCCAAAACAGAAATGAGGTCGCGATATTTCGATGCTGCGGACATTCACATTTTATGAAATTTGACAATTACGCTTATTATCGCGACATTATCGACAAAAGCTCGTTTTAGCTGACATTAGTTTTTTTAGATTCACGAGCATTCATCGAACAAATTTGCTTCGAAAATTCTTCTTTTTAGCGAATCTTCTTTTATTTCGAGTCTCAGGTTTAGTGGGCTAGTAAACAGTTTCATATGTGTTGACTAGAATCATTAATATGCACTAGTGAATCTCTGGTGGCAATGTCTCAATGCAGTCCCATAAGTACTACATAGTCAATAGCAAGTCAATAGTTCTGAAATCACAATGACATGCACATGCTAAATGTCTATAGCACAGAACATTGCCTGGGGAATAATTAGCATTTTTTTAAACATATTCGAGTCTATTTCGACGCTTCTGCGCGATTAAAAAACCAGAATATGCGCTCATTTTCTGATCATAGATGATACTTTTGTCGGGAGAAAATGATACCCTACACGCGACTCTTCTGGAAGTCATTTATGGATCACTCTTTGATCTGTTGCGAGTCTTCTTCGGGTCATATTTAAGGCCCTTTGTAATCATTGTCGATTCATTTTCGAATATTATTTAAGTCATATTTGTAATCATTGCGAGTAAAAATTTATTCAATGTGGATTGAGAGGATTGATGTATTTCAAATGCGCTAACGTCGTGTTAAATACTTATTAATTGGTATTTTAAAACTGATTTTATAGTTTTTACTAACTGTTTGTTATTCTAATTCTACTGGGAATCGAACTAAGCTGCTTTACGTTTGATCTTAATTCTTATATATACAACTTTTTCGTGAAAATTTAATACGAGAATTAAATCACTCTCAAGCTGATATTAATGTGTACTTTCCCAGCGTTGCCATCGGTTTATTTTTCTTCATTCCAATTTTTTCTGATTTTTGTTCTACTCAAGACAAACTTTTTTTGTTTGATTTTATACTTAAGTATATATGAACATGTAAACATGTCAAAAGCTCAAGCCAGTAGCTAATTGTTTATTAATATGATAATTTTGAACGTATTTGCTTTGTGAATCCAAATTGATTATTAGGCTAAGGTTCGTAACGTTATAACGTTCTGTTCTGCTGTGTACGTCCTAAAATAAGAACTAGCCCAAACGATTAGAGATTAAGAGATGGAATTTGGAATATATTTTACTGCTGGAACTATTAGATCCAATAAAAATACATTTTTGAAAGTTCTGACATAATTTACGTGCAACAGCTAATTATATATTCGGAAATATGCATTGTAATGCAAATTGTAACACATCTTTTATTAAAGGACAGCTATTGGGTTCTTTTTGGACTATAGCTGGTGAAGAGTAGAATGTTCCCTTTGGCTTATATTTGGAAGAGAAAAAGCGTATAAGTGAAGATATGTGCAGAAAAGCACATTAAAAACTAGAGTAGTTAGAAACTACAAAAATAAAGAGATGGCTCGGGAGTCTACACCAGAACGGAAGTAAGCCAGAATACCATCAGATGCCCCTAATAAAGTTGAAAGTTTAAGGATGCCCTTGAGGCGCCATGGACATTATTTTCACACAAAAAAAAAGAAAGGAAATAATGTCCATGGAGAATTTGAACGTTATTTCCTTTTTGAAAAGTACTGGTTTTGCAGAGTAAAATACTTTTGAAGAGTAAAATGTTTTTTGCCTACCAAAAAATTTTTACTCAGCGAAGCTACTATTCGACATACCCAGAGCAGAAACCCCTTTAGCCCGCCCGAAGTCGGGCTGTACAAGCAATCTTACTGCGCAATACTATTTCCATGGACTTTTACTAGTAAAGTATCCAAGTCCAAGTATTCCCACTGTAAGATAGGTTGACTGAGTGTTTCACATAATCTGTGTAAATGAAAGATGTAATCATTGATACGCTACCAACCGGCTAAGAGTGAAAAGCGCTATATCCTAGTTCTTAACAAATCCCCTTTTTTACCTGAAGTTTGATGTGATATACACAACTTAAAAAGGCCTGAATTCAGCTTTACCTCTATCTGAGATTATCTACGGAACCTAACTTAACCGACCTTTAATATTAAACATGAAACAAGCTTGCTGTTTTATAACGTTATAGTTAGTTAGGTATATTCTACTTTAAAGAATACCACTTTCGGGAGAAAATCTAATACTTCGATTCTTAGTTTATCGGTGTAGACATCACCAACTGTTCTTGCTCGATACTTCTGATACGACCCTTCCAGATTGCGATATCGTCCCTACTATGCCCAACTACTGAATATGTATGCAAAATTCTTTTTTTAGATTCGCTACATTGGTCCACCAATTTGTACGACACGCATCGATGCAAAATGTTGAATTTCTCATAGAGGATGAAAACCTCAATAAGAAATATTTTACAATTTGCTCTTTTAGGAATTTTAGCGCTCTTCTGAATAGTACAGATTTATATTATCGACAGGTGGACATGGTATGGACGATACGATACGTACACTCCGAAGCATTTATGATCATTGTTTTAAGTGAAATGAGAAAGAAACCCCGCTGCCGACTTTGGGAAACGTACAAAATTTAGGTTCACCAGTAGTCGGCATACCCCATTCCGACAATGGAAATTGTGCCAAATTTTGTTCCCAATGTCGGCAGCCATAAGAATTAAGTAAAACAATATATTTTAAAAATTTTTTCGCACTAAGAGTAATATTTCAATCAATATCTACTAGGGCTGTACAATTTAGCCGGCCAAGCCGGCTAAAAAGGTTAGCTAAAAAAATTAGCCGGTTAACCGGCTTAGCTGGCTTAGCCGAATTAGCTGATTTACCCGGCTTAGCTGATTTAGCCGGCTTAGCTGGTTTAGGCGGCTTAACCAGCTTAGCTGGAATAATCAGCTTAGCTGTTTTTGCCGGCTTAGCTGGCGTAATCAGCTAAATTAGCTAAACACCTAATTTTGTTTCTGTTGTTTGACGATTTATAATAAATAACATAACATAATATATCACCGGCAGAACATGACCGTCCGAAGTTGACCGACCGAATGTGATCCGCCGTATACGATCGACAGGTGACCAGTCCAAGGTGACAGACCGAAGCCCACAGGCCTAAGTAAGCCTTGTGAAGGCGACGCGTGGTAGGCTGAAGGTGACAGGAGCTTCGTTCCTACCCGGTACCCTATAGCACCATACGTTTTTGGAGTTCCGTACACCAAAAGTGTCAAGGAACCCTATTGTTTTCGTTACGCTGTCCGTCTGTCTGTCTGTCACTGGCTGATTGCTCGAGAACCGTAAGAGCTACGGACCTGAAATTTTCACAGAATATGTAAAACTTTGGCCGCTACAGCAACAAAAATCGCTTAAATCCAAAAAATCACCAAAACTAAAAAATCGATAAAAAGCCGAAAAAGTGGTAAAAACAAAAGAAACCGCCAAAACTTAAAAAAAATCGTTTAAACTAAAAATATCTTAAAAAAACGAAAAAAATCACAAAAAACATTAAAACTGAAAAAAATCCCAAAACAGAAAAAATCACCGAAACTAAAAACAATCGCCAAAACGAAAAAAGCTCAAAAATTAAAAAAAAATCGCCAAAAGTTAAAAAAAGTCGCCAAAACCGAAAATATCAACAAAACTAAAAAAGCGCCTAAAACGCAAAAAATCACCAAAAATTTTAAAAATTACCAAAACCGAAGAAATCGCCAAAAGCCGAAAAAATCGCCAAAACTGAAAAAATCGCTTAAAATAAAAAAATCGCCAAAAAATCTATCTTTTTCAGCTTCTGCGATTTTTTCGGTTTTGGAGATTTTTTTTCACTTTTGGCGACTTGTTTTCGGTTCTTAAAGATTTCAGTTCACTTTTAGCGATTTTTTTCAGTTTTGGCGATTTTTTCACCTTTGATGATTTTTTCAGTTTTACCCTTTATAGCAAGGTAATTGTCAAGTACTTACACATACACAAAAACAATTTTCTGAAGAAATACTTGTACCAAGCAGCCTTAAAATATACTTTGAATTTCAAAAAGAAATACTAATAAGGAAGAAGAGAGAACACAGGAAATAGCAACATTATTCAGTTATTGTTATTGTACGCAATCGTTATTACCCAAACACAAACAGGTAAATATCATAATTTTTTGAATGTAACAAATAGAAAAGAACGACTTTGCAAGTAGCAGTTACTTGACAAATTCTTTCACAACTGTGATACGTGATTTTTCAGTAACAGTAATTAAATCACAGGTACAGAAATATCGCTCATCTGTAATATATACATAAAAATATATCTAATATATTTATATACATATATATATATATATATATATATATATATATATATATATATATATATATATATATATATATATATATATATATATATATATATATATACATCGTAATGTTAAAATAGTCAGTTGTTTCCATTGGAAAGCAATCCAAGTATCAGTCGCCACTAGTTGCGAAATAGTTAGCTTAAAGTTAATTCAAAGTTAATTTAGTTTCCGACAGGGTTGTTATTGATATAAAATTTCCTAGTGTTTATTGAAAATAATCGTATAAATGTTATTAGAAAAGATAATTACATGGAATATAATTCTTGCAAAAAAAAAACCGACTACGAAATAGGCGTGGAACCGCGATCCCATAATTTATCAGCATGTACTTTTACGAGAACTAATTGTGTGTGCGAAGTCTCGTAAGAATTTGATAAGTAGAAGTAGTTAAATTGAATATTTACTTTTTATGGGCGTGGCACTGCCCACTTTTCTAACCACATTGTTGTATATTAACGATAACTAAACGTGTATGCAAAGTTTCATAAGAATCGGCTAAGTAGAAGTAGTTAAAATGCTTATTTAATTTTCATGGGCGTGGCACTGCCCTTTTTTATCCTGATGTAGTATTTAAACAGAAGCTTAATGTGTGTGCAAAGTTTCATAAGAATCGGTTGAGTAGAAGTAGTTGAAAACTAATGTGTATTTACTTTGTCTGGGCGTGACCCCGCCCACTTTTCAACGGTACTAATCTGGAAGTACATACTTTTGAATAGAGAAAAAAAATCCGAAGTCGGTTCATAAATGGCGGAGTTTTGAGGGAACATACATAAAAAATAAAAAATAAATATACATGATGAATTGATAACCTTTCTCTTTTTTTTTGAAGTCGGTTAAAAAAGTAAATATTGATGAAACTTGGTATTGCACGCCTCATATTTTACTTTATTTCTGTTTTTTATTTAAATTTTTTTTTTTTTTTTACAAAAAATGTATCCAAATTGATGATATCGAGCGAAATGAATGCTTGATATCTCAGAAACCAGAAACAATTTCGCGAAACAGATTTCTGAAAGAAGATATTTAAAATATATATAACCCATGCTTAACTAAATTTTATTAAAAATGGTCGGTGGGCCAAAACAGAAATGAGGTCGCGATATTTCGATGCTGCGGACATTCACATTTTATGAAATTTGACAATTACGCTTATTATCGCGACATTATCGACAAAAGCTCGTTTTAGCTGACATTAGTTTTTTTAGATTCACGAGCATTCATCGAACAAATTTGCTTCGAAAATTCTTCTTTTTAGCGAATCTTCTTTTATTTCGAGTCTCAGGTTTAGTGGGCTAGTAAACAGTTTCATATGTGTTGACTAGAATCATTAATATGCACTAGTGAATCTCTGGTGGCAATGTCTCAATGCAGTCCCATAAGTACTACATAGTCAATAGCAAGTCAATAGTTCTGAAATCACAATGACATGCACATGCTAAATGTCTATAGCACAGAACATTGCCTGGGGAATAATTAGCATTTTTTTAAACATATTCGAGTCTATTTCGACGCTTCTGCGCGATTAAAAAACCAGAATATGCGCTCATTTTCTGATCATAGATGATACTTTTGTCGGGAGAAAATGATACCCTACACGCGACTCTTCTGGAAGTCATTTATGGATCACTCTTTGATCTGTTGCGAGTCTTCTTCGGGTCATATTTAAGGCCCTTTGTAATCATTGTCGATTCATTTTCGAATATTATTTAAGTCATATTTGTAATCATTGCGAGTAAAAATTTATTCAATGTGGATTGAGAGGATTGATGTATTTCAAATGCGCTAACGTCGTGTTAAATACTTATTAATTGGTATTTTAAAACTGATTTTATAGTTTTTACTAACTGTTTGTTATTCTAATTCTACTGGGAATCGAACTAAGCTGCTTTACGTTTGATCTTAATTCTTATATATACAACTTTTTCGTGAAAATTTAATACGAGAATTAAATCACTCTCAAGCTGATATTAATGTGTACTTTCCCAGCGTTGCCATCGGTTTATTTTTCTTCATTCCAATTTTTTCTGATTTTTGTTCTACTCAAGACAAACTTTTTTTGTTTGATTTTATACTTAAGTATATATGAACATGTAAACATGTCAAAAGCTCAAGCCAGTAGCTAATTGTTTATTAATATGATAATTTTGAACGTATTTGCTTTGTGAATCCAAATTGATTATTAGGCTAAGGTTCGTAACGTTATAACGTTCTGTTCTGCTGTGTACGTCCTAAAATAAGAACTAGCCCAAACGATTAGAGATTAAGAGATGGAATTTGGAATATATTTTACTGCTGGAACTATTAGATCCAATAAAAATACATTTTTGAAAGTTCTGACATAATTTACGTGCAACAGCTAATTATATATTCGGAAATATGCATTGTAATGCAAATTGTAACACATCTTTTATTAAAGGACAGCTATTGGGTTCTTTTTGGACTATAGCTGGTGAAGAGTAGAATGTTCCCTTTGGCTTATATTTGGAAGAGAAAAAGCGTATAAGTGAAGATATGTGCAGAAAAGCACATTAAAAACTAGAGTAGTTAGAAACTACAAAAATAAAGAGATGGCTCGGGAGTCTACACCAGAACGGAAGTAAGCCAGAATACCATCAGATGCCCCTAATAAAGTTGAAAGTTTAAGGATGCCCTTGAGGCGCCATGGACATTATTTTCACACAAAAAAAAAGAAAGGAAATAATGTCCATGGAGAATTTGAACGTTATTTCCTTTTTGAAAAGTACTGGTTTTGCAGAGTAAAATACTTTTGAAGAGTAAAATGTTTTTTGCCTACCAAAAAATTTTTACTCAGCGAAGCTACTATTCGACATACCCAGAGCAGAAACCCCTTTAGCCCGCCCGAAGTCGGGCTGTACAAGCAATCTTACTGCGCAATACTATTTCCATGGACTTTTACTAGTAAAGTATCCAAGTCCAAGTATTCCCACTGTAAGATAGGTTGACTGAGTGTTTCACATAATCTGTGTAAATGAAAGATGTAATCATTGATACGCTACCAACCGGCTAAGAGTGAAAAGCGCTATATCCTAGTTCTTAACAAATCCCCTTTTTTACCTGAAGTTTGATGTGATATACACAACTTAAAAAGGCCTGAATTCAGCTTTACCTCTATCTGAGATTATCTACGGAACCTAACTTAACCGACCTTTAATATTAAACATGAAACAAGCTTGCTGTTTTATAACGTTATAGTTAGTTAGGTATATTCTACTTTAAAGAATACCACTTTCGGGAGAAAATCTAATACTTCGATTCTTAGTTTATCGGTGTAGACATCACCAACTGTTCTTGCTCGATACTTCTGATACGACCCTTCCAGATTGCGATATCGTCCCTACTATGCCCAACTACTGAATATGTATGCAAAATTCTTTTTTTAGATTCGCTACATTGGTCCACCAATTTGTACGACACGCATCGATGCAAAATGTTGAATTTCTCATAGAGGATGAAAACCTCAATAAGAAATATTTTACAATTTGCTCTTTTAGGAATTTTAGCGCTCTTCTGAATAGTACAGATTTATATTATCGACAGGTGGACATGGTATGGACGATACGATACGTACACTCCGAAGCATTTATGATCATTGTTTTAAGTGAAATGAGAAAGAAACCCCGCTGCCGACTTTGGGAAACGTACAAAATTTAGGTTCACCAGTAGTCGGCATACCCCATTCCGACAATGGAAATTGTGCCAAATTTTGTTCCCAATGTCGGCAGCCATAAGAATTAAGTAAAACAATATATTTTAAAAATTTTTTCGCACTAAGAGTAATATTTCAATCAATATCTACTAGGGCTGTACAATTTAGCCGGCCAAGCCGGCTAAAAAGGTTAGCTAAAAAAATTAGCCGGTTAACCGGCTTAGCTGGCTTAGCCGAATTAGCTGATTTACCCGGCTTAGCTGATTTAGCCGGCTTAGCTGGTTTAGGCGGCTTAACCAGCTTAGCTGGAATAATCAGCTTAGCTGTTTTTGCCGGCTTAGCTGGCGTAATCAGCTAAATTAGCTAAACACCTAATTTTGTTTCTGTTGTTTGACGATTTATAATAAATAACATAACATAATATATCACCGGCAGAACATGACCGTCCGAAGTTGACCGACCGAATGTGATCCGCCGTATACGATCGACAGGTGACCAGTCCAAGGTGACAGACCGAAGCCCACAGGCCTAAGTAAGCCTTGTGAAGGCGACGCGTGGTAGGCTGAAGGTGACAGGAGCTTCGTTCCTACCCGGTACCCTATAGCACCATACGTTTTTGGAGTTCCGTACACCAAAAGTGTCAAGGAACCCTATTGTTTTCGTTACGCTGTCCGTCTGTCTGTCTGTCACTGGCTGATTGCTCGAGAACCGTAAGAGCTACGGACCTGAAATTTTCACAGAATATGTAAAACTTTGGCCGCTACAGCAACAAAAATCGCTTAAATCCAAAAAATCACCAAAACTAAAAAATCGATAAAAAGCCGAAAAAGTGGTAAAAACAAAAGAAACCGCCAAAACTTAAAAAAAATCGTTTAAACTAAAAATATCTTAAAAAAACGAAAAAAATCACAAAAAACATTAAAACTGAAAAAAATCCCAAAACAGAAAAAATCACCGAAACTAAAAACAATCGCCAAAACGAAAAAAGCTCAAAAATTAAAAAAAATCGCCAAAAGTTAAAAAAAGTCGCCAAAACCGAAAATATCAACAAAACTAAAAAAGCGCCTAAAACGCAAAAAATCACCAAAAATTTTAAAAATTACCAAAACCGAAGAAATCGCCAAAAGCCGAAAAAATCGCCAAAACTGAAAAAATCGCTTAAAATAAAAAAATCGCCAAAAAATCTATCTTTTTCAGCTTCTGCGATTTTTTCGGTTTTGGAGATTTTTTTTCACTTTTGGCGACTTGTTTTCGGTTCTTAAAGATTTCAGTTCACTTTTAGCGATTTTTTTCAGTTTTGGCGATTTTTTCACCTTTGATGATTTTTTCAGTTTTACCCTTTATAGCAAGGTAATTGTCAAGTACTTACACATACACAAAAACAATTTTCTGAAGAAATACTTGTACCAAGCAGCCTTAAAATATACTTTGAATTTCAAAAAGAAATACTAATAAGGAAGAAGAGAGAACACAGGAAATAGCAACATTATTCAGTTATTGTTATTGTACGCAATCGTTATTACCCAAACACAAACAGGTAAATATCATAATTTTTTGAATGTAACAAATAGAAAAGAACGACTTTGCAAGTAGCAGTTACTTGACAAATTCTTTCACAACTGTGATACGTGATTTTTCAGTAACAGTAATTAAATCACAGGTACAGAAATATCGCTCATCTGTAATATATACATAAAAATATATCTAATATATTTATATACATATATATATATATATATATATATATATATATATATATATATATATATATATATATATATATATATATATATATATATATATATATATATATATATATATATATATATATATATATATATATATATATATATATATATATATATATATATATATATATATATATATATATATATATATATATATATATATATATATATATATATATATATATATATATATATATATATATATATATATATATATATATATATATATATATATATATATATATATATATATATATATATATATATATATATATATATATATATATATATATATATATATATATATATATATACATATATATATAATATATATATATATATATATATATATATATATATATATATATATATATATATGTATATATATATATATATATATATATATATATATATATATATATATATATATATATATATATATATATATATATATATATATATATATATATATATATATATATATATATATATATATATATATATATATATATATATATATATATATATATATATATATATATATATATATATATATATATATATATATATATATATATATATTATATATATATGTATATATATATATATATATATATATATATATATATATATATATATATATATATATATATATATATATATATATATATATATATATATATATATATATATATATATATATATATATATATATATATATATATATATATATATATATATATATATATATATAGAACGCCGAAAAAGAAATTTTTCCTAACATCGCTTCCAATTCGCTGATTGGTAATCGAAAGTGAACTTCTTGCAATGACAAGCATATGTAAAACTAATTAAAAATTGTCCAAATTTGCACTACTTCCGGATCGCAAACTCTACATTTTCATGGCATCTTTGGAGGGTCTTTTTTGCTGCGAATAAGATAAAAAAACAACGAATTGAATCCGAATTGATGGTAAAATTAACAAAAAATATATAATTTTCTAACAAAGTAACAGCGTAAAATACTGTTATTTAAAATTGATATTAATAAGATTTAAAAAACAATGAATTGAATTTAGTTGATGTTAAAATTAACAAAATATAAATTGTTGTTTAAAACGAGTTCTGAAATTTTTTAAAAAGTATCGTCGTATCGACAGTAAAACATCGCCGATACCGATGTATTCGAAAATCTGAAGTATCGCCCATATATCAGTATCGGTTACATCGCTATTTGAAACTTCATAAAGAGGGAGATAAGAATATTTTTAATTAAAAATTGATTTAATTTAAATTTTTAGTCGTGGCTACTCTTGTTTATTAGTGTTTTAATTTAAAAAATGCCGACTACTGGGCAGAGACCTGCGCCGTGACGGCTCACAGCCGGCTGAGCCGAGCCGCCGATAATTTTAGACAGTCGCGCCGCCGCCGAGAAAAGTTTGGCTTACTTCGCCTGAAAACTAGCCGCCGATTGACCTTGTACACTATGAAATAATAATTTTTTTTATAAATTTTTTTATTTATTTTTCATCTTAAATTTGATTTTTATGTTATTTGTTCTGAGTCGGCTGAAGCCGAATTTGAGCCGCCGCCGCCGATTTTCTCATGAGGCGCCGCCGCCGACAAAATCGCTCGGCGCAGGTCTCTGCTACTGGGACATGGCAACTTTAGGAGCGTTTACGCTAACAACATTTCCTTCAGGGATTATTTAAAAAAAATCCCTCTGTGGCAGACACACATGTATGTATGTCACATTTACACTTGACTTTTAGATTTTTTTATACATAACTAGCCTTCGCTGCAATAGAATCATAACTCAAAAAAATTTGTTTTGCAAGAAACGAGAACAAATGTACTTCAGCGAAGTTGCTATAAAACAAAATAAAAATTAGCCTATGTGATATAAAATTGAAAAATAAGAAGAAAAAATTAAATAAAAAAGTTGGCGGCAACCCATATTTTCCGAGTTATGGGCCTCTGAAGTTTTCATATAAAACTGTGATTATGCATTACATTTGTGAATTGAATATTTCAATATTAGTGTCATTTAAAAGCTATGCAGAAAATCTTTAGTATGAAGCATCATTAAGTCCGTGCGAAGGCCGGCTATGCAGGGAATCATTCTTCAGCTAAGCAACTTTACTAAAGTACATTTAAGCCGAAACGAGTTTGAAGTTTTGAATTTACTATCAACTAAATGGTGAAAGAAAATTTTATTTTTTTCTCATTTGTTGAGTATAAAAGATATTTGTATAAAATTTTTGCACAATATGAAGAACTTTGTGACGAATAATTCTGCATTATTAAATCAAAAATCAAGTTTTTTGAGTTATGACGCTATTGCAGCATAGGCTCGATATGTAATTTGTTTGGGTTTGGGGCACGGATAAATCAAATAACAAGAACAGGTTTAAATTGAAGGGTGTATATAATTTAAAGTGACGATACATTTTATGATTTCTTTCTTTCTTACTATTTTCCTTTTATAGTTACCCACTTATTCGATAAATGTATTTTGACGCCCTCTAATGTTAATAAGTCGTACGAAATAAATCTCATAGATTCATTCTTAAGTCTTGGTTTTGTACAAATTAATTCGTATAGAAATAAACTAAATCGAATTCTTGATTTAGTATTTATATCTGATACTTTAAATTATTCTTTGTCCGCTTGTCCATTTCCCATGTGTATGACTGATATGCATCATATTCCCTTAACTTTAAGACTGTCTCAGTTTAAATATATTTCTGTTAAGGCTAATAATTATGGCTGTTATAATTTTAAAGATTGTGATTATGTTAGCTTAAGTGCTGAAATTGGTGCTGTTAATTGGAAAATGCTTTTTAATGATAAGGATACAACTGATTGTTATGATATATTTACTAATACTATAAATGATATTGTTAAACGTTCTGTTCCTCTTTTATCGAACAGGATTCATAGGCTTCCATGGTACACTAAAGGTTTAAAGAAATTAAAAAATCTTAGAAACAAGTTTCATATTAAATTCAGAGAAACGGGTGAATTAAACCATAAAGCGGCTTATGAGCACTATATGCGGGAATTTAATTTTCTCGATAAATTTTTGTATAAACAGTATATATTAAATTTTGAATCTTCTATTAAAAATAACCCCAAAAAATTTTGGAGTTTTATAAGATCTAAAAAATCTTGTTCAAATTATCCTTCTACCATGCATTTCAATGATACGCTTCTGAGTTCGGGTAATGAAATTGTTAACTCGTTTGCTCTATTTTTCAAATCGAATTTTGTAAATGGTAATTGTTCAATAGATCCGTCTGCCTTACAAATTATAGAGCCTCTTGTTGATTTTGGCGTTATTCAATTAACTGGTGATGATATTTTAAATGGGATAAAAGGTATAAAAAACTCTTATGGTGTCGACATTGATGGGATGAGTTCCTTTTTTATCAAGAATTTGGCTGAATGTTTAACTTTACCTCTTCAGCTTATTTTTAATATTTCCCTAGCGGATGGTTGTTTTATTGACAGATGGAAAGTTGCTTCTATTACCCCAATTTTTAAAAGTGGGGATAAAACTGATATATCTAATTATCGGCCTATTTCTAAGTTGTCCAATATCTGCAAAGTTTTTGAGCATATAATAAAGGAAAAAATGTTTTTTTCACTTAAGCGTTATATTAGTAGTGAACAGCATGGTTTTTTTCCTGGACGCTCTACTGCTACAAATTGTGCAGTTTTTAACCATTTCTGTATCTCTGCCTTTGATAGACATAATCAGGTAGATGCAGTTTTCATGGACCTATGTAAAGCGTTTGATAAGGTATCGCATAACATGCTCTGCCTTAAACTTCAAGCTATGGGCTTTCATGGCATGTTTCTTAATTGGCTAAAGTCCTATCTGTCTAATAGAAAATATACAGTTGTCGTGGAAAATTTTATTTCTTTGCCTTACACTGCTACTTCTGGGGTACCGCAGGGTAGTATATTGGGCCCTCTGTTGTTTTTAATTTTCATTAATGATATAGGGAATTTCATTTCAGGTTCTCAGTTCTTGTTATATGCCGACGACCTAAAAATTTTTAAGGAAATTCATTCCGAGGGTGATGCCGTTATTTTGCAAAATTGCATCGATGAGGTGTCTAAATGGTGCTATCGTAATAATTTGTCGTTAAATATAAATAAATGTTACCAAATGACTTTTTGTAGGTCTAATTGGCGTTCTAATATGACCTTCCAATATAAGTTGTGTGATGAAAAGTTGAAAATTGTTACTCAAATTTTAGATCTTGGCGTTGTACTTGATAGTGAATTAAATTTTAAGTCTCATCTTGATTATATAATTCCAAAAGCGTATTCTGCATGTGCATTTATTAGAAGGAACTGCAAGGAATTTTTAGACCCCTTGACTTTGAAAATGTTATATACTGCTTTTGTTCGGTCTAAGTTAGAATATTGCTCCTTTGTCTGGAGCCCCTTTTATGCAGTCCATGTAAATAGAATCGAAAGAATTCAGAAAAAATTTGTTAAATTTGTACTTCGTGGTAATAGGGTAAATTTTTCGTCTCCATCATATTATGCTCGTTGTCTGCTTTTGGGCTTAAAGCCACTCTACCTGAGAAGAACTCTTCATTCTTTTATATTTGTCTTTAATTTGGTCAATGGTATCACTGATTGTGAATATTTATTTAAGCTGATTTATTTTTGTATACCTTTTAGATCTCTCAGGTTCCATAATTTATTCTTTGTACCTACACATAGTACTAATTACGCTATGAATGAGCCTATGATACGAGCTTTAAGTACTTTAAATAAGTTAAATAATATTGTTAATTTAGATTTTTCTTTGTCTCAAGATGATTTCAAATTGTGTCTAGAAAATAAGGAATTAGTGGATGTATTGTTAGACTAAGATATTTTATATTGCTAGCCTGTAAGGATATTGTAATCCATTTGGCTAAAAATAAATAAATAAAAAAAATAAAATATATATATATATATATATATATATATATATATATATATATATATATATATATATATATATATATATATATATATATATATATATATATATATATATATATATATATATATATATATATATATATATATATATATATATATATATATATATATATATATATATATATATATATATATATATACATATATATATAATATATATATATATATATATATATATATATATATATATATATATATATATATATATATATATGTATATATATATATATATATATATATATATATATATATATATATATATATATATATATATATATATATATATATATATATATATATATATATATATATATATATATATATATATATATATATATATATATATATATATATATATATATATATATATATATATATATATATATATATATATATATATATATATATATATATATATATTATATATATATGTATATATATATATATATATATATATATATATATATATATATATATATATATATATATATATATATATATATATATATATATATATATATATATATATATATATATATATATATATATATATATATATATATATATATAGAACGCCGAAAAAGAAATTTTTCCTAACATCGCTTCCAATTCGCTGATTGGTAATCGAAAGTGAACTTCTTGCAATGACAAGCATATGTAAAACTAATTAAAAATTGTCCAAATTTGCACTACTTCCGGATCGCAAACTCTACATTTTCATGGCATCTTTGGAGGGTCTTTTTTGCTGCGAATAAGATAAAAAAACAACGAATTGAATCCGAATTGATGGTAAAATTAACAAAAAATATATAATTTTCTAACAAAGTAACAGCGTAAAATACTGTTATTTAAAATTGATATTAATAAGATTTAAAAAACAATGAATTGAATTTAGTTGATGTTAAAATTAACAAAATATAAATTGTTGTTTAAAACGAGTTCTGAAATTTTTTAAAAAGTATCGTCGTATCGACAGTAAAACATCGCCGATACCGATGTATTCGAAAATCTGAAGTATCGCCCATATATCAGTATCGGTTACATCGCTATTTGAAACTTCATAAAGAGGGAGATAAGAATATTTTTAATTAAAAATTGATTTAATTTAAATTTTTAGTCGTGGCTACTCTTGTTTATTAGTGTTTTAATTTAAAAAATGCCGACTACTGGGCAGAGACCTGCGCCGTGACGGCTCACAGCCGGCTGAGCCGAGCCGCCGATAATTTTAGACAGTCGCGCCGCCGCCGAGAAAAGTTTGGCTTACTTCGCCTGAAAACTAGCCGCCGATTGACCTTGTACACTATGAAATAATAATTTTTTTTATAAATTTTTTTATTTATTTTTCATCTTAAATTTGATTTTTATGTTATTTGTTCTGAGTCGGCTGAAGCCGAATTTGAGCCGCCGCCGCCGATTTTCTCATGAGGCGCCGCCGCCGACAAAATCGCTCGGCGCAGGTCTCTGCTACTGGGACATGGCAACTTTAGGAGCGTTTACGCTAACAACATTTCCTTCAGGGATTATTTAAAAAAAATCCCTCTGTGGCAGACACACATGTATGTATGTCACATTTACACTTGACTTTTAGATTTTTTTATACATAACTAGCCTTCGCTGCAATAGAATCATAACTCAAAAAAATTTGTTTTGCAAGAAACGAGAACAAATGTACTTCAGCGAAGTTGCTATAAAACAAAATAAAAATTAGCCTATGTGATATAAAATTGAAAAATAAGAAGAAAAAATTAAATAAAAAAGTTGGCGGCAACCCATATTTTCCGAGTTATGGGCCTCTGAAGTTTTCATATAAAACTGTGATTATGCATTACATTTGTGAATTGAATATTTCAATATTAGTGTCATTTAAAAGCTATGCAGAAAATCTTTAGTATGAAGCATCATTAAGTCCGTGCGAAGGCCGGCTATGCAGGGAATCATTCTTCAGCTAAGCAACTTTACTAAAGTACATTTAAGCCGAAACGAGTTTGAAGTTTTGAATTTACTATCAACTAAATGGTGAAAGAAAATTTTATTTTTTTCTCATTTGTTGAGTATAAAAGATATTTGTATAAAATTTTTGCACAATATGAAGAACTTTGTGACGAATAATTCTGCATTATTAAATCAAAAATCAAGTTTTTTGAGTTATGACGCTATTGCAGCATAGGCTCGATATGTAATTTGTTTGGGTTTGGGGCACGGATAAATCAAATAACAAGAACAGGTTTAAATTGAAGGGTGTATATAATTTAAAGTGACGATACATTTTATGATTTCTTTCTTTCTTACTATTTTCCTTTTATAGTTACCCACATACGCACTATATATTATTAATAGAAGAAAGACAAAGATGAAAAAAAATAAAAAGTCCATTAAAACTACGTGCATAGCACATACATCAAAATTAAGAACACACAAAGTAGTGCTGAAGCAATAAAAAAGATTTTCAATAAATTGAAGACGCAGACTGTTTTTCATAACACAAGTTAAATTAATGCTACATTTATGTAGTTTAATCAATTAATTTAAACATTGTCTTAGTTATAAAACATAAAAAAGTATTTATTAACTTCTGCTGTTTACCATTGGCTAAATTAAATCTTTTTCAAACACTTTGTTTTTCTTTTCTTTGAATTCACACTTCTTATTTGGTATCTTGCTTGATCTTTTAGTTTTTACATAATATTTTTATTATAGTTCACTAAATTTCCTCAAAATTTTAACAGTTTAATTTAATTTTTCTTAACAGATTGCATTAATTTAAAGATATAAAATCTCACAACCAGCCGCGTTATACATATAAACTTGCTATGAACACAAATTACACGAATAAAAGCGAAAAGAAGAATATGTAAAAACAATAAAACTGTTCTCTTAAATGGCAGGGTTGTTATTTGAGGCGCTGACTAAAGTTATTTGGGTAAGGGGCTGTTCACTTGTTACGTCTAGGACCTACCTACTTCTCCATGTAGCAATTTTTATTGCGGCATTGTTAAACTTCTTTAGCCGTACGTCTATACCTGATATATTATTCAGTTAATCAAAACTACTGTAGTGATTAATGTGAAAAATCTTTGCTTGTAGTCTGTGTGCAAATGAAAAAAAATGTTTGCCAAGCTTACGTAGTTTATTTGGCTCTTAAGCAGGGGTGTTAAGTATGACGATTTTTTACGATATGACAAGAAACGATATGACATACTGTGTTTTCATATCGTAAGTTTTTTACGATATGACAACACTGAGAAAGCGATGCACCGTGTATGGATTTCTCAGTGCTGTTATATCGTAAATATCTTACGATATGACAACACAGTATGTCATATCGTTTTTTGTCATATCGTAAAAAATCGTCATACTTAACACCCCCGCTCTTAAGGCTGATTTAACCGAGCGTAAATGTAGAAAACGTTGATGTAGTTGCATGTGCTGATCGTTTCTGTCTCATAGCTTTTCAATGTGACAGAAACGATCAGCACATGCAACTACATCAACGTTTTCTACATTTACGCTCGGCTAAATCAGCCAGCGATGCCATTTTTGGGAATTTTACGATATAACAATAAAAACGATATGACATACTGTGTTGTCATATCGTAAGATTTTTACGATATGACAACATTGCGATATGACAATGCCGTATATGACTATCTTAGTGTTGTCATATAGCAAAAAACTTACGATATGACAACACAGTATGTCATATCGTTTTTATTGTTATATCGTAAAGTCTCAAAAAATGGCATCGCTGAAATCAGCCTTTAACACGATCAAGTTTTGCCTTTAAATTTTTAATACACTCACATTTTTTTACCAATACACTCATACTTTTAAAAATTGAAACGAGCTTGCTTTCAATTTCTCTTTCAAGTTGAGTGTTTTAATTTACGTTCACGAAAACAGCTGATTACAATTTTCTTGAACGAATATTCTGCCGCCATAGTTTTTTGTTTTGTTTTTTACAACATTGCTTTCAAGTTGCGTGCTGCCTACGTCACAGCCAGCGTTGCCATATATTAAAAAAAACTTCTTATTTCTGAAAAAAAATATTTTTTTTGCCCAAAAAAACCTTTTTTTCTATAAAAATGCTAAAATTTTAAAAGAAAACACAAAAAGGTGTATTGGAACTCATTTTAAGGAATGTATGAAAACGGCAAAGTTGTAGAGGGAGTAAACACAATTAAACAGTGTTGCAGTAATAAGGGAATGAGAAAATATTTGATCGTATCATTACATAAACAATCACTTAATATTTTCATCCGATATACTATACTGCAAATTTTAAATTATGTACATATTTATAAAAAACTTGAAAAACCTTTATATAAAATTAAAAATTTTTGGCATCTCAAAAAACTTGCAAAAAAGGGAAAACTTGACAATTGGCAACGCTGGGCACAGCTATCAGTAAAAATGAATTTTGGCAAGCAGTGTGTGTGAAAAACTTGAAAGGAAAACTTGATTGTGTGGCCACCGACCAACCAGACGCGACACGAACAGCACTCTATTGACTACTCACTCTTGATAGACTGGCGTTCAAAAGAGAAGTAAGAAAGTATTGGTGTTCAATTTTGTTTTGTTTTTCGCATACATACGTAATATTTGCAACACTTTTATTTGGATAAAATGAAACAAGAACATATAATTGTTGTCTCTTTCTCAAACGGCTGCCCTCAAAAAATGATTTGGGAAATTTTTAGCTGTCACAATTGTCGTGTCTGGTTGGTCGGTGGTGTGGCTGCAGTGTAAAGCGGCATGGCAGTTTATCAAACTGTTTGATCAAACAGAGATTTTTTGACTGTTTAGTGCAAAAAACCTCACACGTATAGTTTGATGTGAGTTTGATGAAAAACAAAACACTTTTGTTTTCACTACCGCCCAAGGTACATTGAACAGGTACCACAACAAGAACAGCTGTTTTAGTAAATTTGAGAGTGTGTGCGTCACACAGACAATAAATTTTGACATATAACTGGGAGTTTTCTATCAACAACGTTCATATGTTAGTAAATTTGAGAGAGCTTATGAGTGTGTGCGACTCACAGATAATGGATTTGACATATTTCTGGGGTATTTCTACCAACAAAATACATGTGTTTTTTGGTGTTGTATTTGTTTTAGTTATGGTGGTACCTGTAATGAATATGCCTTGCTACCGCCGATGACGAAATTTGAAGCTTGTTTGATGAGTGGCTGTGTAATTACTTCAAATGTCATTTTTGTTTAGTTTTCGCAGCGACCACATCATTTCTATGGAGACGCACTATTTAAAAAAAGGATGAACAAAATTGAATTGATTGAAGCTTATCGTGGTTTGGCTGCTTTATGGCGAGTGAAATCGGAGCAATATAGCAAAATAAATTTAAAAAAATGCTTAGTACGACATATTGCTTGAAACATATACAGAAAAAAACCCAAATGCTAAAAAAAGGATGTCGCACAACATTTTAACTCTCTTCGAACTGCATATGGAAAGGAGTTAAAAGGAATTAAAATAAAAGGAACTAAAAAAGGGAGTAAAAAAACTAATTTTCAACAAACAAAAAGTTTTTTAATAAATAATGAAACATTTCCGCCCAAAAAATCACATGTTCTTTCTTTTTCACAACAACTTTCAAATGAAGTTTGATGATATGAATTTGATAAGTTGCTGTGCTAAGCAAAACAAAATATTACCAATACATACATGAATTTGATCAAACAGTTTGATAAATTGCCACGGCCCTTAAGAAACGCACAGTTGAGTAGTTCCGCTACAAACAACAGTTGCGTATTTGCTGCCATTTTTCCCATCATAAAATGTTGAGCTACCTATAGTCAACATGTTGTGATTAGCCTCCACAGCTGATCATACACAGTAATGCCGTTTATTTTCTAATACAACGCCGCTTTATTAAATGACCGCTGCAACATAATTTCTTAAATTTTGCATTACAAATGTGATAAATTAAACAAATAAAGGAATATAATTAAAATAAGAAGAAAATCACTAAATATATGTTTAGTGTGTTGTTTACTTATATTCCCCCATATTATGAAAGGTGACATCGACGTCACATCAACACAACAGTAAACAATCGTCACTTGTCTACTCATGCTCCCAACAGTTAGCAACAGTTGCCAATAGTTTCACAACAGTTGAGCTCAACAGCTACGTCTTATAAACGCGATCAGTTGAATTTTCAATATGGAATTTGACAATTGCCGGCAATAAAAATTGCTTCGTGGAAACGTACGGTTACACCGGGTCTTGACGAGACATAAGTTTGGAAATTTTTGTGGTTGGAATTCTCAAAATCTGTTCCTAAGACCGTCTAAATTGTGCGATTTTTGTCACTGCAATTCTTACACTCAATTTACATTGTGCCTTTTTCGCCTGACTTTAAATGCAGGCTGTTTTAGTTTTAAAGAGAGAGAGGAGGTGAGAAGCGAGCGAGCATGTTGAAATAAGTATACAGGTGACCGCATAAGGGAAACAAATACAACAAAAATATACTTATTTCACCAAGCAAGCGAGGTAATTTGGAATTTGACAATTGCCGGCAATAAAAATTGCTTCGTGGAAACGTACGGTTACACCGGGTCTTGACGAGACATAAGTTTGGAAATTTTTGTCTTTGGAATTCTCAAAATCTGTTCCTAAGACGCGTCTAAATTGTGCGATTTTTGTCACTGCAATTCTTACACTCAATTTACATTGTGCCTTTTTCGCCTGACTTTAAGTGCAGGCTTTTTTAGTTTTAAAGAGAGAGAGAGAGGAGGTGAGAAGCGAGCGAGCATGGTGAAATAAGTATACAGGTGCAGGGTGACCGTTGAAAATTTTTAAAAAGTGGCACAAAAATGGGATTTTGAGGAAAAAAGTGGCCTTTTTGGTCCACTTTTGGGCAACTTTTTTAAAAAGGGAATAATTTAACCAAATTCTAGTATTTAATGAATTTCTAGGACATATGATGCTTTTGAAATGAAATGAATAAATTTTGATGTTTTTTCTATCTAAAAGGAAATAGTTTTCATCGCTAACGAAGTACGTCGCTTTCTAACGAATTATTTAAACAACACATGCATACATACGTAGTTATACCTGACTGTAAAGCAAAGAGAAAGGCAGCCAGATAACAAGTTCAATATAAAAATGTTAAATAGTGGATCAAAACGGTCTATATATGGCGGAGCTCTGAGGGAGCATACATAAAAAATATAAACAAATTCATAGTTCATATTCTCTGTTTTTTGGTATCGGTCAAAAATTATTGTTGCTTTTATGTACATATAAGAAATGATGCTCTGTCACACACTTTTTAGTGTTTTTTTAAGTTTTAGCGCTAATATTCGTGTGAATATAAAAATAACTATGGTTTTAAATAACATCGTTCTTGGCTATCCTACAAAGAACGTATTTTGTAACATGCATGATTATTTGCGAAAACCAAAGATATATGGGGAAACGGCTTATTAGTTTCATTATAAAAATTCGTCAATCGAATTTTTCGAATGGCGTACAATTTCAAAACGTTATTATTACTTTTATCTTTGGGGTTGATTTAGTAAAAATAAATCTAACGTTCACTCAAAAATTTGCATGAAAATCACTTTAAAAATATTTAAAACTGCATGCTTTTCATACAAGAACGTGCTGCTAGTTCTTGTTCGTGTAAGTGAATCAGAGTATTAGTTTCTAATAATTTTAGTGCAATAATGAATATTTATAGATCTCAACTCAAACCATTTCAAAATAGTTTTTTTTCATGACTTTATAAGTAAATAATGGACTCAAAAACATATTTTTGTCTTAAGACTTTTTTATAAAAACACTTTCGTACCGTAAAAAAACTCATATTAGAACAAAAAGTATCACTTCATAAAAAGGGGCAGAAAGGGGCATAATGTTATAAAAGGTGGCAGATTTAGGTAATTTTAAAAAAGGGGCACTAAAAGTGGCAAGGCAGTTGAAAAAGTGGCAAATTGCCACTTTAGTCGCAAAACGGTCACGCTGTACAGGTGACCGCATAAGGGAAACAAATACAACAAAAAAATATACTTATTTCACCATGCGAGCGAGGTAAGAAAAAAGCAGAGTTGCCAATTTAGCGCCCTTGGCGCTAGTTTTAGCGCTTTTTGATGTAGCAAAGTCGCATTATTTCGTTTTTTTAAATAAAGCGCTGAATAGGCGCTTTTTTGTCAAGAATTTTTACACATTTAGTAACTAAAACAGTTTTATTTTGGCTTTGAAATAAAAATTGAGTAAACATTTTGATCTTAAAAAGACATATCCAAGATTATTGCAAACACTATTTTGTTTCAAAATATACCAATTTGCACAAACGTATTTGGGTATAATTGTGCGTATCAGAATATTGCACTTGTATGCCTGGAATACTGAATGTTTTCCAGCTCAATTTTTGTTATTATCAACTTTTTATGGAATTCCCAATTTGACATCAACCTTTTTTCATAACCTCTATCAAATATGTGACATGCAATGAAGTAATCAAACTGTGTCAACAATCTACTTTAAGACTTTGGTCGATTCTCATGCAGATAACTATGATTTATGTGGTTCCCTTCTCCGTTATTTCAAAATTTAATTCAATGATAGCTCAAAATATTGAAAACATGTACTTCGAAGTTTCTAATATGTATTTTCTGTTCTGTGAACGAAACAAATATATATGTTTTTAAAGTTTTTTCATTTGCATTTAATCTAGCGCTTTTTGGCGCATTTTAAGGAGGTAGACAGCGCTATTTGGCTATGAATAGTTCACAGCACTGGAAAAAAGGCACAAATTGAAATTTGAGGGCAGTGCTGCCAAGTAACTTTTTAAAAATAAAATACCCCCTAAATTTACACTGAGGCAAAATAAAAAAAAACCCCAAAAACTTTTCGTATAATTTTTTTATATTTTTTAACATAAATACCATTTTATTTCATTCAACGTATATAAAATGTACTGCTTTTGATTATCGAGTACTCTAAAAACGACCGGGTTTGAGTACTCAATACCCAAATACTCGATAATTTTGCCAATCTATTCAAGAAACTTTCAACTGGTTTTGTCCATTGTATAAGTATACAAGGTAGATACATTTTTTCTGACATGTTACCTTTTGACTAGAAAGGAGATTTGACATTTAAGCTAAAATCGTGCTACCCTCTTTCCATACAAAATCCAATTTTCATATGAATTTTAGGTTTGTTCAGCATGCCCAATTGTTTATTAACTTTATTATTTGAGTTATGCTCCATATTTTTAAAAAAAAGTTTAAATAGATTCATATCGAATATATATAAATTGTTTGTTGTGTTTTTTTATAAGTTTCTAGGACTACTATGCTTATTCTATTGTGATTTGCAAAAAATAGTTTGTAAATTCTCAAATGGTTTTTAAGTCTGTGCATAATTTAAGAGGTTTAGTTAAGCACCAATAAAATGCAGGCATATAGACATGCTTAACCCGCAAGAAATAAACTTTATTATAATAAAAATTATATCAAATAATCACCTATAAACTAGTTTTTTTTCCTCATTCTTTTTTGTATTTTTTGGAATATTTTCTTTCCTTTGAAATATTTTACAGCTTTATGCTACTGAGATATTTCTTCTGTCACCAAGAAATTTAAATCAAATTAAAATTAATATTTAGGCTAATATAATACTACTAAACAAAATCAAAACTTAAATAGACCTATTATATCACCAAATACCATTTTTACTCCCTATATTTCCCCCTAGCTACTTTTTACTCCCTAAAATTCATCCTAACAGCAAAATTAAACCCTCAATTTAGGGTGAAAATCCCTGACTTGGCAACACTGTTTGAGGGGTGTTTTGTTATTTCTTTTGTCATTTTCGTACTCTCAGCATTAAGCATGTGTATAATCGTCAAAAAAGACATTGTTAAAAAGTCTGCAATGTAAATGTTTGTGACTTTTCGTAGGGGACTTAAAATAAAATTTTAAAAAGAAAGCCAGTCTAAAAAGGCATAGTGTGAAAAGGCACTTATTACGTTGTCATGAGCGGTGGGGGGAATTCAAAGGGGTGCACGCAAGGTAGATTGAACAGGTACTACTACGAGATCAGTAAATTTGAGAATGTGTGCGTCACACAGACAATTTATTTTGACACATCTCTGGTATGTTTCTATCAACAACGAGCATGTGACAGACAATAGATTTGACACATTTCTGGTGTGTTTCTACCAATAAAATACATGTTTTTTGGTGTTGTATTTGTTGTCGTCGTGGTGATACCTATATTATTGTATCATGGGTGCACGTATGCTTGTACTCTTGAGATTCGTTTTGTTCTCTCATTCCTAGCCCTACGTCTCCACGTAGGCCCCTTTGACAGTTGAGACATTTCTTGACAGACATATTTTTAATACTCTTTTGAACTGTCCTAAAGCTTTCAGACTTCGTCAAGAAATGTCCGATTTGTTTACTTGTTGTGTGTGAATTTTTGTTAGTATTGTGGCTTTGTTTGCTTGATGTGTGTATATATTGCGAAAAGTAGAAAACAAAAACGAAAAATATCAAGTACTGATAATCGTGTACTGCACCCTCTACCTTTACTTTGTTACGGACCGGTTGGACTGGCGAGGTTTCCGTCTAGCTGTGGTATACTCAGGAAGGTCCCAACCCGCTCACCAGCCTCGTATTCGAACATCTAAAAGAAAACACAAAATAAAACAAACTGAAACTAACACAAATACACCATACAATGAATTTGAGACAGGTGATCGTCTCATTTACCCTCCCAACCTTGTCGTGATTACATTCGAATATAATTTCTTTCACGACCCACAACACCCGCTTGACCTTCCTCCACACTTACATATCTATCATTGCCTCTTTCTTCAACAGATCAACCAAACATTATTTTTAAATTCAACCTACATATTTTTTATTAAATATAATATAAATCATAAAGAAAAATATAAGTTTAAATAAATACACTACTATACAAAAATAAGAAAATAAATAAGTTTACAAATACTATTATCGTAATAAAACTAGTAAGTATTATGTTCAACGAAAAATTTAGTATTAAAAAATATAATAATGATAATAAAGGCCGTAAACTAAAAGCCTATAACTAATAAAAAAACATATATACATATATATACAAATAAATTTCATTTTTCCTAATTATCTTATTTTATAAATTTTTTATCATCTGTTTCTAAATTGCTATGCTCTTAAATTCTATAATTTTCACTTCCTAACTATTTCCATATATTTTCATGCGCTGCTGTGCTTTACATTTACATTAGCATATACTTTTTGATTTTCTAATCTTATTTCTTTCTTCCCCCAGCAGGACCAGATCAAATTCTACCAAAAAAAAAATCATGCAGAATTTTAATTCGCGGAACCTAACCTAAAGGAGCTCCCTGAGGCTAAAAACTGGACATTATTTCGGTATATGAAAAAAATATCACTAATAATAAAATTAAAAAAACATACTTAATTTGACCCTCACTGTTTGATTTCTTAATTTAATTCTGGTACCATAAATAAACGGAAATAGCTAGCACCAATGCCGCCATCTCTTGGGAATACATTTCATCAGAAAGAAAATATCGCTAAGAAAACATAACCTACTTCTGGGCTTGAACTAATTTAATAGGGGGCTACATAAACTAAATATTCTTTATATTATGACATGCACAAACATACAATTTAATATATAATAAATATTAGTAAAATTTAAAAAATATAATACACAATAATTGTTAATAAACTTCTTTTCTTTAGATTTAATATAACCACGATCACTTTTAAATGAATTCCAGGGTAAACTATGTATATATATTTTTCTTTTCCTACCTTTTCTTTTCATCATGAAAACTTTTCTTCCTTGCTTGGCAAGAATGCAGTTCTTTTGCTTAATTTGTTTGTAGTTGTTTTTTGTTTGTTTTACTGGCCGGTCTCTTTACTCTTTACTCTCATTGGCACATATATGACACAAAATTGGATAAAACAATTAAGGTTACCTGGCTACTAGGCTTGGATGATTTTTTTCAGCGCCTTCGAACTCACTGATCCCAACTGTGTCGGATGTGACGGGGGAGGGCTGTCCGTACTGCAATCTCCACCTATTTGCCTTTTTCGGTTGCCAGCTATAGGATTAAAGTTTAATTTTGTTGTAATTTTTCTATACAAAAACTCAATCAAAGGCTTTTCTTACGTTTATCCTTTTTACTTTTATTTTTATTTTAAATGCACTGCAACTAAGCCACTATTAGAGCGTTAATAGTACTTATTTATTTGTGTATATACATTTGAACTTTTTATAATAGATCTTTAATTTTTCTTATTACTATTTCAATAATTATTATATAAACTTTTGACGGGTTGTCTGTTCTGTTTTCATGTTCACGCTTTGACTGACAGTAAGATTTTATTTTATCTATATATCTTCGCTGACCTATCAACCTGTTTTCATTATTTTTCCAGCCCAATAATTCCGCGCAAAGTTGGCCATCGTTTTACATCTAGAATTTTTTTTCGCAGCAATGATATTTTCTTCCTGGTTTTATTATTATTTTTTCTTAACAAAAAAATGTTTTTAACATTTTCTTAACCTTTCCTCACCTACTCTTATATCAGCTACCTGATCCAATTACCTAATAGTATGTTTCCACCAACTTTAAATTACGTAGATTTAAGTAAATTACTTCGAACTGTTTCCACCGAGCTTGTGAGTGATTTGGTGTTCGAACTTTTGTAGTTAAATGATGCACTTATTTTATATGGTGTGCGCAAAAGCTATAATAGATTGTTTTTCATATATAGTTTGACATTTAAAATCAATTAAATATTCTTTAATGTCATTTTTTCGAAATTGGCAATCACAATTGATGGATGACCCAGGGATGGAGTTTGTAATTTTAAAAGCAAAACTGGGTTGCATAGGTAAATCCACTTCGAAAAAGAGTATTTTCGACATAATTTAAAATAAATCACCTACTTTGAGGTGATTTGGTCGTATGCAAAATGTATGGTAAGTTATGTATCAACATGATTTGTCTAAATCATGCCGGTGGAAACATACTATAACGCTCCTTGCACTTCTAGTCACCAGCTTTTAACTCTACCGCTTTTCCTATACTAGGGTCTCATAAACAGTAGATGGTTTTTAATCATTGCCCAATCTACATACTAGCATATTTTAAAGTACAGAGTGAAAGTACGATCTCTGTCTTATTCAAAGAAAATGCAACACAACATTGTGCCAAAGGGCTAGTGTGTACCCAAAAACAACTGACATCTATCCAAGAACAGCTGTTTTAGTAAATTTGAGAGTGTGTGCGTCACACAGACAATAGATTTTGACACATGTCCGGATTTTTCTATCAACAACGGGCATGTGTTAGTAAATTTGTGAGAGCTTATGAATGTGTGCGACTCAAAGATAATGGATTTTACATATTTCTGGGGTATTTCTACCAACAAAATACATGTGTTTTTTGGTGTTGTATTTGTTTTAGTTATGGTGGTACTTGTAATGAATATGCCTTGCATCTATCATATGACAGTTAACACACACACAGACCAGAGAGGCGAGCCGCATCGGCGCAGCTGGCGGTTAGCCGGCGCACCTATGATTTTTCATGAGCCGCGCCGCCGCCGATTACATCGGCTGATCGGCGGCTTATTTACCAGCCGATTTTACCGGCTCAGCGGATTTTTTTCACTTTTTTCAGATTTGTTTTGTTCGTGATCCAATAAACAGATCAATGCAATTCCATAGCTGTTTATTGTATACTATCCTAACTTGAGGTCTACACGTAACATAATATGTAAGATGAGATTGTCAAATTCAATCGCAGAGAGAATTATGTTACGTGTAGACTTCAAATTAGTGTTGTCCAAGGCATATTCATTACAGGTACCACCATAACTCAAACAAATACAACGCCAAAAAAAACACATGTAATTATATTGTTAGTAGAAATACCCCAGAAATATGTCAAATCCATTATCTGTGAGTCGCAGACATTCATAAGCTCTCTCAAATTTACTAACACATGCCCGTTGCTGATAGAAAACTCCCAGACATGTGTCAAAATCTATTGTCTGTGTGACGCACACATTCTCAAATTTACAAAAAACAGCTGTTCTTGTAGTGGTACCTGTTCAATCTACCTTGGTGTTGTCTCAATGTTATAAAACATTTTATGAGAGCGTTGTTATAAGAATTCTTATAACAACAATCTTATGAGATGAACTGTCAAAAAACAAATGTACATGAAAATAAAATAGTGCGCATGTGTGAGTGCTTATTAAAATAAATGAAAAGTGATGTTTTTGATAAAATTTCTGTGTTAAATAAATGAATACATGTGTTTAATTGATTTATAAATTAAAATTTATGTGAAAAATTAAAATAACTAATAATGCAAAAGTAGTGCATGTTAACTCGATGAGCATTTGCATAAAATGAGATCTTGTAGGAAAAGGAAAATTACGTCTTCCCCTAGTATAAGATTAAGAGAAAAATCGACATTTTGTTTTTATTATTCTGCCGACGTTTTCTCTCATGTTATATCAAAGTTAATGTCTCGTGAAGACGCTGTGTAAAGATGTCAAACTGCATATGAAAAAACCTAAAAATTTTTTTATGCATTTATTTTGTTTGACATCTTCACGATTAGTCATTTTTGTTGTCGAGATGCATAGACCTAATTATTGTATCATGGTTTTGTTTGCACATGCAATTTTTGTTGCAGCAATTTCTGAATTTGTGGGAGAGTGTTGAAATATAAATATATAACTTATCTATTCCTCTCTCGTTCTTTCACACAGATATATGAATAATTGCTGCAACAAATATCTCACGTGTGGACCGGGACTTAGTGAAAATTTATTTCACAGTTATGGAACAGAATACTCACTTTTGACAGCTAAAAAAGGTTGTTCTCATGTGTTATGCAGTTTTGCATGTTGTTGTTTTTACTAAGATTGTATGAATGAGATAGTCAATTAGAAAGCACGTTAGAAAATAAGATTTGCTTTCTCTTTCATACAATCTTCGTAATGTTGTTGTATATTGACGGGTCTAGTTAGTTGTCTATGATTTATTTACTTGATCGCATCATCAAATGTTTGCGTAAAGAATCTTGGCGAAGAAAATTATTTCCAAGTAATGGTTCTCGAACTGTGATTATTGGGCACTTACTGAATTTACGAATGAACCCAATATGACGATTAAACTTAGTTTGTGATCAAAAATTAATTATCATTAAGAAAACATTTTAAATAAATATTTTAAAATATGAACTGCAAAAAAATTTATTTCATTTATGTTACACATTACATCACAATCCACATTTGAAAACCCTTTGAGAAAAACGTTTGAAAGTGAATTGATAATAAATAAATTCCTCAATTTGAAAATTATTTTTAGTTTTTGTTGAGAATGCTATGTTTTTCAAGCTATTTTCATATCATTTTCAAACGTTTATCGTTTGAGAAAAGGTTTGATTTCAAATCATTCTTAATTTGAAATCAAACTTTCGTGTTTGTCGGGTAGTTAGAACTATACTAGTTGCATTTTACTTCAGACTAGTTGCCTACCTGCCCTTTTTTCATATATCGAACTATCGATTTTAACATTAGGTTGTCATACGAACCCAACTAGTTCATTTGTATACAGTTATATCCTAGTTGTTGTAAACTAGTGCTCTTACTAGTTTTTTTTATTTAGATTTTGCAACTCTTATAAAAAACTTTGGCTCAATCGTGGTACAAACACACATTCCTCATATTTCAAGGCACGTACTCTACCTACTGAACCACTTGCTACTAAATTTTTTAAAAGCTAAAAATATTATATACAAGTCGTATACCTGAAAATGTTTTCCTTTTTTTATTATTATCGTTACTAGCTCGATTTTAATTTAGTAAATTTTGCTTGAAAGGTGACTTGATCCAAAATCTTCTAACCTATGAAGAAAATTTGTCCAGCCATTTTGAAGTTATCATCTGTTTTCTTCGGGGGCTCTTAAAATTTTTAATTTAATGTTATTGTACAATTGATTGACTCTCTGGTGACAACACTGCTTGAACTAATGGTACGTGAATCTGCAGATTTTTCTTATATAAGGAAAGTTCATTACTAAAAGAGACACACAACTATATTGCTCCAAGATTCCAACGATTCTATGGCAATAAACTTCTCTTTATTGCTGTATGATATGCGTAAATCTTAGAAACATGTATCAGATATGTGATGGAAATCGATTTTGAGAACGAAGCACTTTTAAAGGTAATTTTTAATAGTCTTTCCATCCAATTTTATAATTTTTGTAATTAAATTATATATAAGAAATATTTGTGGTAAAACTGTTTTTTTAAAAAGAAATATTGTTAAAAATCACCTTTTAAAATGGATTCGTTTTCGAAATGAATTACCATCACATACCATTTAAACAGCAGATTGACCCTTTTTATGCAAACCGTAAAAATGTTTGGTATACATAGAAAAGAAAACATATAAAAGTGCGGCGCAGCCGATAAAAATATATCCAGCCGGTTAGCATACGGCGCAGTCATTTCAGCCGCCTCCGCCGACCATTTTACACTCTCAGCCGCCGCCGATAAAAATACCTCGGCTCGCCACTCTGACACAAACTACATATATGCAGAACCAAAACATTGACTTTTTTGTAAACAATATATATAATTACTCAAACAAGCAAGCGGAGACAGAAGCAGAAATAAAAATGAGGCAAATGCAGAGATAATCAACGCCATTTTCGGAGAAAAAATAGAAGAATTACAGGATAGTGAGATTTTTTATACTGATGGTTCTGTGGGAGAGGGAGCCACAGGGGCTGCGTTCTTTCAGGACAGTAATGAGTTAACAAGGGGGTACAGGTTTATGACCCGACTCTCGTCAATGTCAGCAGAATTGTTAACAATAGAACGGGCGATAGCTCATGCGAAGGACACAGGCATAAAGAGGATGGCCATTCTTACAGACAGCAAATCGGGATGCCTCGCACTTTCCAGACGTAGAAGCAACAACTTCTTAATCAGAAAAATTCACAAAACTATTAATAATTCGCAGTTCGAGAGAATCTCTATTCACTACATACCGGGACACTCCAACATCTTCGGCAATGAAACCGCTGATAGGGCAGCGAACGAGGCTCTCACAGAGGGCCAAGTTATGCAGACACAGTTGACGATAAACGATGCTACAAACAACATAGAGGAGAAACTATGGAGGAAATGGTCCGAGGAATACGAAACCCGAGGCATGGTCAAGGGACGGCATTACACAACAATTTTTCCACAGGTGAAATGAACCAAACCATGGTATAGCAAGAACAGCGGGCTAGACCCGAACGAGATGAAGCAGGTGAATAGACTGATGAGTGGGCACTCTTTTGGTAAAGCAACACTTGTAAGGATGAAGGTCAGAGAGTCAGATTTGTGTGATCACTGTGGGGAGATCGAGGATGACTCGCATGTGATATTTGAATGTGATTTTTACAACAACATCAGGATTAAATACCCCCTGTTACACAAGTACACAGATTTGAAAGACTTCTTCAGGCAGGAGAGCTGTGAGCACTACAGATTATTAAACAACTTCCTAAGGGAAATATAAATCAAATTGTAACATGAAAATCGTGTGAATTGGTGGTGGCGAAATAGTTCTTCGAACTGGCCAAATAATTCTCCGGACGTTCTTTAGCGACTGGAGTAACTGAACAATAACAAAAAAAAAAAACAACAACTAAGTGCAAACCAGTTTATTTGTATAAAAGAAAGAAAAACAGTGCAGCTTGGTGATGTGCACAAAAAAATAAAGCCTTTACAGATGCAATCAACCCTAAAGTTTTTCATTTGTTTGTCTTGCTCCTAACATGCATAATGTGAATGAAAGGGAATAAAAAAATTATAAAATTTTCGATACATCCCATTAAAATGAAGGATTGCATCAGGTTTAAAAATGTTAGCAGGATTTGTGAACGCAGCCTCTAAAGCCTAATATACTGACCAACACGCAACCTAATAATAAACATCATACGGGCACAGAGCAGAATAAAAAAAAATTTACGATGGTAGTTTACACCAGGGCATGGTAGGTACCAAGGCATATTCATTACAGGTACCACCATAACTCAAACAAATACAACGCCAAAAAAAAACACATGTAATTATATTGTTAGTAGAAATACCCCAGAAATATGTCAAATCCATTATCTGTGAGTCGCAGACATTCATAAGCTCTCTCAAATTTACTAACACATGCCCGTTGCTGATAGAAAACTCCCAGACATGTGTCAAAATCTATTGTCTGTGTGACGCACACATTCTCAAATTTACAAAAAACAGCTGTTCTTGTAGTGGTACCTGTTCAATCTACCTTGGTGTTGTCTCAATGTTATAAAACATTTTATGAGAGCGTTGTTATAAGAATTCTTATAACAACAATCTTATGAGATGAACTGTCAAAAAACAAATGTACATGAAAATAAAATAGTGCGCATGTGTGAGTGCTTATTAAAATAAATGAAAAGTGATGTTTTTGATAAAATTTCTGTGTTAAATAAATGAATACATGTGTTTAATTGATTTATAAATTAAAATTTATGTGAAAAATTAAAATAACTAATAATGCAAAAGTAGTGCATGTTAACTCGATGAGCATTTGCATAAAATGAAATCTTGTAGGAAAAGGAAAATTACGTCTTCCCCTAGTATAAGATTAAGAGAAAAATCGACATTTTGTTTTTATTATTCTGCCGACGTTTTCTCTCATGTTATATCAAAGTTAATGTCTCGTGAAGACGCTGTGTAAAGATGTCAAACTGCATATGAAAAAACCTAAAAATTTTTTTATGCATTTATTTTGTTTGACATCTTCACGATTAGTCATTTTTGTTGTCGAGATGCATAGACCTAATTATTGTATCATGGTTTTGTTTGCACATGCAATTTTTGTTGCAGCAATTTCTGAATTTGTGGGACAGTGTTGAAATATAAATATATAACTTATCTATTCCTCTCTCGTTCTTTCACACAGATATATGAATAATTGCTGCAACAAATATCTCACGTGTGGACCGGGACTTAGTGAAAATTTATTTCACAGTTATGGAACAGAATACTCACTTTTGACAGCTAAAAAAGGTTGTTCTCATGTGTTATGCAGTTTTGCATGTTGTTGTTTTTACTAAGATTGTATGAATGAGATAGTCAATTAGAAAGCACGTTAGAAAATAAGATTTGCTTTCTCTTTCATACAATCTTCGTAATGTTGTTGTATATTGACGGGTCTAGTTAGTTGTCTATGATTTATTTACTTGATCGCATCATCAAATGTTTGCGTAAAGAATCTTGGCGAAGAAAATTATTTCCAAGTAATGGTTCTCGAACTGTGATTATTGGGCACTTACTGAATTTACGAATGAACCCAATATGACGATTAAACTTAGTTTGTGATCAAAAATTAATTATCATTAAGAAAACATTTTAAATAAATATTTTAAAATATGAACTGCAAAAAAATTTATTTCATTTATGTTACACATTACATCACAATCCACATTTGAAAACCCTTTGAGAAAAACGTTTGAAAGTGAATTGATAATAAATAAATTCCTCAATTTGAAAATTATTTTTAGTTTTTGTTGAGAATGCTATGTTTTTCAAGCTATTTTCATATCATTTTCAAACGTTTATCGTTTGAGAAAAGGTTTGATTTCAAATCATTCTTAATTTGAAATCAAACTTTCGTGTTTGTAGGGTAGTTAGAACTATACTAGTTGCATTTTACTTCAGACTAGTTGCCTACCTGCCCTTTTTCATATATCGAACTATCGATTTTAACATTAGGTTGTCATACGAACCCAACTAGTTCATTTGTATACAGTTATATCCTAGTTGTTGTAAACTAGTGCTCTTACTAGTTTTTTTATTTAGATTTTGCAACTCTTATAAAAAACTTTGGCTCAACCGTGGTACAAACACACATTCCTCATATTTCAAGGCACGTACTTACATACAAGTCGTATACCTGAAAATGTTTTCCTTTTTTTTATTATTATCGTTACTAGCTCGATTTTAGTTTAGTAAATTTTGCTTGAAAGGTGACTTGATCCAAAATCTTCTAACCTATGAAGAAAATTTGTCCAGCCATTTTGAAGTTATCATCTGTTTTCTTCGGGGGCTCTTAAAATTTTTAATTTAATGTTATTGTACAATTGATTGACTCTCTGGTGACAACACTGCTTGAACTAATGGTACGTGAATCTGCAGATTTTTCTTATATAAGGAAAGTTCATTACTAAAAGAGACACACAACTATATTGCTCCAAGATTCCAACCGATTCTATGGCAATAAACTTCTTATTATTGCTGTATGATATGCGTAAATCTTAGAAACATGTATCAGATATGTGATGGAAATCGATTTTGAGAACGAAGCACTTTTAAAGGTAATTTTTAATAGTCTTTCCATCCAATTTTATAATTTTTGTAATTAAATTATATATAAGAAATATTTGTGGTAAAACTGTTTTTTTAAAAAGAAATATTGTTAAAAATCACCTTTTAAAATGGATTCGTTTTCGAAATGAATTACCATCACATACCATTTAATCAGCAGATTGACCCTTTTTATGCAAACCGTAAAAATGGTTGGTATACATAGAAAAGAAAACATATAAAAGTGCGGCGCAGCCGATAAAAATATATCCAGCCGGTTAGCATACGGCGCAGTCATTTCAGCCGCCTCCGCCGACCATTTTACACTCTCAGCCGCCGCCGATAAAAATACCTCGGCTCGCCACTCTGACACAAACTACATATATGCAGAACCAAAACATTGACTTTTTTTGTAAACAATATATATAATTACTCAAACAAGCAAGCGGAGACAGAAGCAGAAATAAAAATTAGGCAAATGCAGAGATAATCAACGCCATTTTCGGAGAAAAAAATAGGAGAATTACAGGATAGTGAGATTTTTTATACTGATGGTTCTGTGGGAGAGGGAGCCACAGGGGCTGCGTTCTTTCAGGACAGTAATGAGTTAACAAGGGGGTACAGGTTTATGACTCGACTCTCGTCAATGTCAGCAGAATTGTTAGCAATAGAACGGGCGATAGCTCATGCGAAGGACACAGGCATAAAGAAGATGGCCATTCTTACAGACAGCAAATCGGGATGCCTCGCACTTCCCAGACGTAGAAGCAACAACTTCTTAATCAGAAAAATTCACAAAACTATTAATAATTCGCAGTTCGAGAGAATCTCTATTCACTACATACCGGGACACTCCAACATCTTCGGCAATGAAACCGCTGATAGGGCAGCGAACGAGGCTCTCACAGAGGGCCAAGTTATGGAGACACAGTTGACGATAAACGATGCTACAAACAACATAGAGGAGAAACTATGGAGGAAATGGTCCGAGGAATACGAAACCCGAGGCATGGTCAAGGGACGGCATTACACAACAATTTTTCCACAGGTGAAACGAACCAAACCATGGTATAGCAAGAACAGCGGGCTAGACCCGAACGAGATGAAGCAGGTGAATAGACTGATGAGTGGGCACTCTTTTGGTAAAGCAACACTTGTAAGGATGAAGGTCAGAGAGTCAGATTTGTGTGCTCACTGTGGGGAGATCGAGGATGACTCGCATGTGATATTTGAATGTGATTTTTACAACAACATCAGGGTTATATACCCCCTGTTACACAAGTACACAGATTTGAAAGACTTCTTCAGGCAGGAGAGCTGTGAGCACTACAGATTATTAAACAACTTCCTAAGGGAAATATAAATCAAATTGTAACATGAAAATCGTGTGAATTGGTGGTGGCGAAATAGTTCTTCGAACTGGCCAAATAATTCTCCGGACGTTCTTTAGCGACTGGAGTAACTGAACAATAACAAAAAAAACAACAACTAAGTGCAAACCAGTTTATTTGTATAAAAGAAAGAAAAACAGTGCAGCTTGGTGATGTGCACAAAAAAATAAAGCCTTTAGAGATGCAATCAACCCTAAAGTTTTTCATTTGTTTGTCTTGCTCCTAACATGAATAATGTGAATGAAAGGGAATAAAAAAATTTTAAAATTTTCGATACATCCCATTAAAATGAAGGATTGCATCAGGTTTTAAAATTTTAGCAGGATTTGTGAACGCAGCCTCTAAAGCCTAATATACTGACCAACACGCAACCTAATAATAAACATCATACGGGCACAGAGCAGAATAAAAAAAAATTTACGATGGTAGTTTACACCAGGGCATGGTAGGTACCAAGGCATATTCATTACAGGTACCACCATAACTCAAACAAATACAAAACCAAAAAACATATGTATTTTGTTAGTAGAAATACCCCAGAAATATGTCAAATCCATTATATGTGAGTCGCAGACATTCATAAGCTCTTTCAAATTTACTAACACATGCCCGTTGCTGATAGAAAACTCCCAGACATGTGTCAAAATCTATTGTCTGTGTGACGCACACATTTTCAAATTTACAAAAACAGCTGTTGTTGTAGTGGTACCTGTTCAATCTACCTTGGCATGTACTTGTGGAGGGAAAACCACAGATACACAGAATCTTCACTTGACAGCTAAAAAGGTGTTCTCATGTGTTATGCAGTTTTACATGTTGTTGTTGTGTTTACTACAAGCTGTCAAAAGTTGTTTATATTTTTGGACGCCATTGGTGTTATATACAGAGAGCGAGGCTGATCGGCTCTTAACCGTTGCTCAGCCGAAGCCGATCATTTTTCCTGCTGCTTAGCCGCCGCCGACTTTAGCGGCTAGTTTCGTATATGAATTTTATTTTAATTTGCTTAATTAATATAAAACAACATTTTTAATAATTTTTTCAAGTTGAAGATCGAGGAGATCCGACAAAATATAAGAAAGTTTTAAGCCATTAAGTGTAAAAAGCTGATTTTAATTCCCATACAAAATTATTTTCAAACAAAAAAAAAATGTTTAATACAATCTGATTTAAGTTAATTTTGTATTAAAAGTAACTAAAAAATAGTATAGCTGTTTTCGCTTAAGGGCTAATAACCTTCTTATTTTTTCATCAGAATTCAGCGATTGCATCCATCATGTGTCGTCACAAAATTATCTTTGAAATACAGCCCGAAAAAAATATACTTAGTATATTTTTTCATCTTAATGGAGCAGTTTAAATGATAGTTTTTGGGAAAAGGTCGAAAAATATATTTTTTTAATTTTAAGGCCTGTAACTATACTTTTTTTATACGATTGGCACAATCAGTGTATTGAATGAAAGAATACAGAAGAAAGAATATACAACAGTGTGCAATTTATTTTATTCAATGAGCCGTTCTCGGAATTTTCGCCAATAAACGAAAAAACTAAAAAAAAACAAAAAACTTGTTTTTTGGGAATATCGGGAAAGCGCCCATTAAGAAAAATAAATGAATATAATTTTCGTGTTCAGCGACCTAAATGTTTTTTTGCAAGATATGACAAAGATTAGAAATTCGAAAATTTGCTTCATATTTCATCTTAAGTTTATCTGAAATCTGACCTTGTATGTATAAAATAGTGGATATTTTGAGTGTAATGAGTTATTACAGCTATAAAGAATATATAATGTTGCATCATATGATGTTTCACAAATTGATTGATTTGATCTCATATTTAAAATCTTGATGCTGCGGTAGAGGACTAAAAGTAGGTCCCAATATTTCTTTCATTATTTTTCCCATGTATCTAAAAATAAAATGCAATCTTTTTTTGATATTCGCAAAAAAAAGTCGCATGCTCCACTCTAATGAACGGCTGTCAGATTAGGAGATTTATGGTCAAAAAGTTTCCGAAATATGACGGTCTTTACATTAACATTACATAATAGTATATTTACATCAGCAATGCTGAAAGTGGTTTATAGCTTTATGCGAGTTTCTAAAACTATACCATTTACATTGGCATTTTTGTCAATTATTAGGTTTATCTAATTTGAGTATATGAAGAATTATTCAAGCTAATCAGGCCTAACGTATTTAATGTTAATAAAACAAATTTATTACATTTTGTACCCAACGTTTCGTCAATTTTTTGTTGACTTCTTCAGGGGCTTTCGTCTATTTAAATTTCAAAAACATTACATTATTACAAAATTAATCAGATTTTACACAATTTTACTTACAATATGAAGATTTTTAGTTACATAAATATTACAATAAATAATTGCATTTTAATATAAATTAATTAAAATTATTAAACCACTAAGATATTTTAAGCAAATAAAAATTATTTTTTTTTTTTTTTAGATTATTATCACAGACTGTTGTTAATTTTTTATTTGATTGCAACAATGTAGCTCGCGCTGATATTATTCGTATCCTCTTTTATATTCATTGTTCTTTCTATATTTTGCTGTATTCGCAAGCTTTCGATCGTATATCTCTTTCTCTCTATGTTTTCTCTGTCTAAAATCCTCACATTGTCAAAATCCACAGTATGTTTGTTGTTGATAATGTGCGTTGATAAAGCTGTTGCAGTTTTTTGTTTTGCTATATCACTTTTATGTTCTGTCATTCTGGTTTCTAAATTTCTTTTTGTTGTACCAATGGATATTAAGTTAAGGGAAATAGCGAAGAAAATTGTAACTTAATATACATTGGTACAACAAAAAGAAATTTAGAAATGTTTTTGAAATTTAAATAGACGAAAGCCCCTGAAGAAGTCAACAAAAAATTGACGAAACGTTGGGTACAAAATGTAATAAATTTGTTTTATTAACATTAAATACGTTAGGCCTGATTAGCTTGAATAATTCTTCATATACTCAAATTAAATACATATATACTTGGCCAAATAAATCAAATAGCATTAGGTTTATCGTTGAAAATATTTTACGAGTTCATAGAATGTTATGTCAAACTCAATACGAAAATGTATTTTCTTTTTTAGTATTGCCAGTCAAATGTGAAAAAGCTGGTTTGTGAATAGAATAGCTCGCAAAAACTGAGTGAATACAACTGGTTTATCTGCTAAACAAGCTACAAACTAGCTTAAGGTGGAGGTACATACCACGCGTTACGCGGCAACGCTTTTCTTACTTTTCGAACTTTTAACGCTTTAAGAATGGCAAGTTATACACCACGCTTTTGATGCTCTTCTGCTTATACAATTTCAAGCCTTTGCCGGCTATATTTTGTCTTGCCCTTAAGTTTTATTTTTCTTTATATATTTAATGCAGTTTTATCCATTTTTTAATAAAAAAATTAATTTCTAATAATTTATTTCCATTAAACAAACATTTTAGCATATGAATCTGGCAGCACTACCTGTCATTTTGTATACGACGCGTGAAAGTTGAAGAAAGTTCAACTTTTTGCGAGTTACGCGCGTCGCAAACTTCGCTTTGTATCTTGCCTTATGGAAACACACTATTTCAACTTTTTTGACAGAAGTCTGTAACGCATTAGCGTATTTAACGCATGCTATGTACCTTCACCTTATTGATTTGTATGGGAAAACAGGCCATAAGCAAGAAAATAAACCTGTTTATCGACATAAACCACTTATAACCTGTTTATGGCGTAGATGTAAAGTACTATAACCCATTTTTGGAGTTTTTTCGCCTAATTTTTGCCGACAAAAATATAGCTAGTAATTCTTCTAAAGAATAGTCGGCTTCAGCCAGCTAACAGCCACCGCCACCGACTGTTATGTATCGGCTTCGCTCTCTGGTTATATATTTGTTTACATTTTACCAGAACGAGAAAATACACACAAAACACGTTTTTCTTGCTGTTGTTTTTGACATCTTTACGATTGTTATACACAAACAAAATGCCTGTTGTTTTTTGTATTGTTGTACTGGTGCATAGACCTTTATTATTAGATCATGCCCTCGCCCATGGTAGAATAATATACAAGGTAGCCCTGGAACGCCAGCTGTTTATATATTTATTTACTTTTTTCATGTAACGAACTGTCAAATCTTGTGTATATGTGCAATAACTACGTTGCACACACAATACCACACGTATGTTTGCTGCTTATGTTCTACAAACACACACATACCCTCTCTATTAATGTTTGACATTTCGTACCCCAAATGTATTAGCTATGCGGCTACCTGTTATATTATTCTACCATGCCCTCGCCTACATAATTTTTCTGTCCGGCAAGAAATGCCCTAAGTGTGAAAGACCACATATCAATATTTATTGCGGTAATTGCTAAACTTCATATAAAAAATACAACCTTAAAAAATAATTTAATTTTCAACATGAAATATGACAATTGCCGCCAATAAAAATTGCTACGTGGAGACGTAGTCTAATATAAAATTGTATAAATTCTGTGTACACATACACACATACATGTATAAATGGTATGAATTGCAGCGAAAAAAGTTGCACAATGTAAATGTAATTTCAAAGAAGAAACGACAAAAATTGCAACAACAAAAATCTTACATGTAAATGCAGACAACATAAAAAAATTACTGTTGACGGTAAATGTTATTAGTGTTCGGACCAGGGATGCAAAATGAGATTTTACAAACTGTACTAATTTTCTAGAAAGTGTACTTTTTTCAATCCGATTGTACTAAATAATTTTTCGATTATTCTAAAATATTTTTTTCTCAAAATAACATGTAGATGTGTGTAGAAAACTTAACAACAAACAAAGAAGCAAATTGAAGTGCATTTGCACCAAGTGCTGATCCTAATGAAAGTGACCTTATCTTACGGAGCACGAAATTGATTTAGCTTAATTTCCTAAAATTAGATAAAATAATTCAGTTTTTCGTTTATTTTTATACGAGTAAAAAACTGAAGTGAAGCATAAAATCTAGTGCATAAAAATAACAATTAGGAAAAGAGACCCTAATAGTATGTTTCCACCAACTTTAAATTACTTCGAAGTGTCTCCACCAAGCTTCTGAGTGATTTGGTGTTCGAATTTTCGTAGTCAAATGATGCACTTACTTTATAAGGTGTGCGCAGCAGCTGTAATTGATTTTTTTCTATATATATTTTGACATTTAAATTAATTAAATATTCTTTAATGTAATTTGTTCGAAATTGTCAATCACAATTGATGGTTAAATCCAGTTCGAAAAAGAGTATTTTCGACATAATTTAAAATAAATCACCTACTTTGATGTAATTTGGTCGTATGCAAAATGTATAATAAATCACATATAAATCAACATGATTTGCTCAAATCAACACGATTTTTCGAAATCATGACGGTGGAAACACACTATAACTTCCCAAATGCGTTTCCTATGAGGGAAGTTAGAACCCTTTCACTCTAAATGTAGATGTTGGGAAAAATCTCTTTAAGTCATATCGGGGGGTCAATATAGATATAATATCACTTGTAAAGTGGGGAACATGCCTAAACAGTAATACCAACTATAATCTCAAAATGAACAAGCAGTTATTTTTGACTCAATCTGTTATTTTTGGCTCTCACTGAAAATTCTTGCTGCGAAGATAAGCTCCCTTTTCATTAGGATCGTCACACATGCTACAAACTTAACAATTAAATAGTAATGTTTAATTTCAAAAGGCACACAAAAGACTATAAGGTGTTGAGATCTGAATATAAAAGGATTACTTGGGATATACTTCTTGCTAACAAACTCTTAGTAATTTCTAAACTGTAGCACCACAAATTACATGACTGCAGCAAATCCTTCGTTTGGATTATATTTGACAGTCCAAACAAATGGTCGAACTCTCTTTGGTTTTCATTATATTTTGATATCCCTTCTATATATAGCGTAGTATGCAGTTCTCACTGAATTTCAGGTTTGGAGTTTTGCATTTATTTCTACACGGAAAAATAATCGTGTAGAATTTTATACAGAATTTTGTTTGCATACACACAAATTTATATATTTTTTAATTTACGACACACAAAAACACTAAAAATTAATTACAATGTACGAAAAACTAGAAATGTCAAAAATTCCGTGACCAAACAATTGTCTGAACATTAATTTTTGTTTCAGTTGACAGAAAAAATTCTCCACTTATTGTTATAACATGCCTGTAATAGACAATAAATGCCAAAATTCCGTGCACTTTTCTTTTGGAACTGCGTACTAGTAAACGAAAATTTCTTTAAGAAATTTACCAACCTGAATTTCAGTTTGTTTTTTTTACACATACTTCTTATGGCAGCCTGAATTTCATTTAGAGCTGCATACTACGCTTATGCAGTTGAATGTGGAATGTATAATATTCCTCTAGGAATTCTTGAAATATTAGTAAATATTAGTAAATATTAGTTTATTTAGTTCATTTTTAATTTATACCTTCGACCAAAAGGTGAATATGTTGTCGTTTTTTTAAGATTTAGCAATTCGGAACAATTTCTTTCTTCTTGAAAATTAAAGAGAAGACTGAAGATGGCACATAGTCGAAACCAGTATGTTTATCAATCTAATTTGACGTGGAATGACGGAAAATCGTTCAAAATTCAAACAAGGCGACGTAGAGTAACGACGCCATATTATGGCAGCCTGAAATTCTGCCAGAGCTGCGTACTACGCTTTATTCGGTAAAAACTTTTTAAACAAGTTACATAGCGTCTTGACGAGCCATAATTTTGCTCTAACATTTGTCAAACTTCATACATAAAAGCTTTAGAAAATTGTTAGTGCTATTTTTCATATCGACTTTGAATTTTGTCAAGACGCGGAGACGCTATGTTAAATTAAAAATTTGAATTAAGCGCCACTTTCGGCATATTTTGCCCCAACGTGCGACGCACAGTGCTGTGTCATAGACAAACATACCAAATTAAATTTGAGTCTTCTTTTGGGATGAAATTTATATTTTTGCAATAACAACAAACTGGCTTAATTATACAAAAAAAATTGTTTCAGAAAAAACTCATATCGCCACCAGATGTCGCTACAGTCATAATTTTTTTTTTAAGTATCAGTTTTGTATAAAATACTGTAATAAACACTTACAATAGAGCATTGAAAGTCCTACTTTTTTGTTCGCATTTAAAAAATAGCAATAATTTAATAGAGTAGTAAAAAAATATGTTAATTGATTTTAATAATTGCCATTTATTTTTGAAGTTATCAAACCTGTCTATAATATAGTGTAGAGAAAATAACCAACTTTTTTCACTTAAGCAAAAATATGACTTTTTGTGCAGTCCAAAAAACCACTTTTTACACTATACTTTTATCACTTATGAGGATATCTGTAACTTTCTTAATACTCAGTAAAATGTTCTCATTTTTAGAGGTTGACTAAAAACACATATAGCTCTAAATTATGGAAGATAAATATGTATTAAAAATTTAAGTGATATATTAATGAAGCCTGAAACGTCATTTATTTTTATTGAAATTGTAAAAAATACCAAATTTTGATCTAGTATATTAAAAAAATATGTAAAGCGGCCTACCCACTTACAATATAATTGTGCAATTTTTCGTATTGTACAATAATATCGCCAACGTGTATGTCATATTCGAAGGTGGCACAATATATTGGCAAAAATCAAAAGACCTTTGATTTTTATTGTACAATAAAGAAAATTGTGTAATGTGGTGGCAACATTGTTCAATGCTATACTTTTCCACTGTCAGGTAGACTTGGCAATATTTTCTTTGAGAATATTGTGTAATTTCCCTGCAAAAATCGCGACTTTCCATACATGCGTGTAAGGACTTCTCCATAACGGACCAGGGGGTCGATTCTGAATTTATGATAAAAATGAAGTGATAAAAAATTTATCATTTTCACTTCATAGGAATTTTTCATTTCATTTTTCATTTAGAGCGATTCTGATGGCAAGTATGAAAAATTTAATCGTTATGAAAACCATCTGTCACTTTTTGTTTTATTCCGCTCATTTCTTGAATCATAAGCAAATTAAAATAAAAAAGTAATTTTATTGCAAATACATATTATGTACTTTCTGGTCTTCTGAAGCTTTGCAACATATTTTTTTATTCATTGGGTTGCTTTTAAATATTAAGTTTACTTTTGTAAAATTTATGGTTTTATGTATTTGTTACAAAAATGTATAGCAAATAACTTAACTCTGTTATTCTATTGCACGCCTCATAAGCGAAGCGTTGAGATGGGTACTACTCTCACTTCAGGCGATATTTCAAACTTAAAATGGCTCTATTAATATCATATATTGCACTTGTAAAAAATATGTACACACATATATTAAGAAAAAATACTACTTTTAACACTCACGACATTTTTAATGTTATTTTTATTATTTAAACTAATTAAAAAACTGTTTAAAAAAGTTCTGTCTTGGACGTCCGTTTGTCTGTATGTACGGATCCTTGTGGTCACGATAACGACCGAAAGACTTCATTAATCGATTTTTTTTATTTTTTTACGCTTCAGTATAATTAGGAATAGAAGCCTATTTAATTTCACGGTCTAAATGAGATTATGAGGCGTGCACTTTTGGATTTTCCAAACTATTCCATTTTTATTTCTTGTTTATTTCACTGTTGTAACAATTATTATAAATAATACATTGTGGCGTTTTTACTTCATATAAAATTATTTTTTAAGCAAAAGTTAATAAAAAAGTCATTAAAAGTTGTCATCATATAAGTTTTCGCCAACTTTTTCATGATGAAAAAAATATTATTATATGAGAAAAATTTTACAGATAGTTTTCATAAAAGCTAAAACTAGAATCGCATTTTCAATGAACTGATAATTTATTTTTCACTTTTACTTTTTCACAAAAATAGAATCGGGCCACAGAACTAGTCCCAAACTACCCAAAACGTATGCATTAGACGTGGTCCATTTAACATTGCGATGTCCTAGGACTGGACCACGTGGTCCAACTTTGCATCGCTCTAACCCAAAAACTAGACCATGTAACTACTCCATGGAGCACCTACAGGGGCTAGTTTTGAAACTACTCAATGTCACTCCTCTATAGCTCACAAACAGAAAACTAGTTTTCATTTTAACTTTGTAGTCTAAGTAAATGATTTCCCCTCTGCTTTAATAAGTCTCCTTTTATGATGGGAGCTATACTGCATTTTTGATTTCTTATAAACAAAACTCACTTTTATTTATTTTTTCGCTTTTACCAAACAAATAAACTTTTAATTACAAACAACACAGATTTTACAAACATTCATTATATGTGGTTATATGACCACAAATAAGCTTTTGTGCCATATTGCTGATAATTGATGATATTTTATGAAATAACATTCTTGGCAGCACTACATTTCGTGCTAAAGCACGAACATTTGTTTAAAATTGGTTCATAGCTGCATTACATAGGACCATGTTGTAACTAGTCCATATCAGATAAAATGGACCATGTAGACCAATAATTTTTGCAGGGTTATTGCATATTATGGGTCAAAACGACAATAGTATGTATAATAATATATGCAATAATATTGTATAATCGATGGGCCGCTTTAATCGATTTTAATTTGTTGTCCTTTATTTTTAATTATATTAGCCATTAAGTAAGTACCAACTTTTTGGTAGTAATCTTAATATATGCATATTTTCGCGGAAGATGATTTTCTCACGAGTCATTTGCTTTGCAATGTAAATATTTTTGCAAGTTTTATTTGATATTTGTTGCAAACTTCTTTGCCTTGCTCTTTTGAAAACCTTTCCTGAAGATATGGCTTGAGTACTCGTTGAATGGGAATGGGAGTCTTCTCAATCAATTTCAATATATTTTTGATTTTTAATACTTTATATGTATTTCAAGATATTAATATATAAATAGTTCGACTACGTGAATGCATCTTCGCTCACGACTAGTCTTCCGCATTTAACATAATGCTCATTCCCGACAGCTTTAGATTGTCTTTATTTGCAGTCTAAACCTAACTTAACTTAACATTAACTTCAAGTTAATGTTAAGTGTTAATGCTTTTTTCAGGTTATAACATAGTTGTTAGTGCAATTGTATTAACAACGCAGTCATAACTTCAAGTTACAACAGCATTTCAAGTTAGGTGCAGACGTAGAGTTATAATGTCCATTTTTTAATCACGCACGTTCACGCATGAGTAATATGAAAATTCTCACGTATGCTCACGATAAATTAAATAAGAAAAAGTTGTTTAATTTTAAAATTTGCTTGTAATAGTTATGTATATTTTTAAGATTTTTAAAAGTTAGGGCTTAGGTTATATAGGAGCTACAAGAGTCCTTTCACCGATTTTTTTAAAACTTCGTATTTTTCTTAACTACTTTAATTTATAACAGTGTACCAAATTTGATAATTCCTTCTTTTTTGTCCCATCGTTATATGGTTTATGCCCAATACCTTCCCCTATTTTTCCCCGTTTTTTAAATAAAATCAACATTTTTTGCCATTGCTATCTTCACCCACGTTAATAAAAACAAAAACAAAATATTTGCATGCAGCAGACGCATTGGGTGTTTGTTTTACTTTTGCACTTTGTGAGTCAAAATACAAACTTATGCATATACGTATTTGTGTCTACACTCTGAAATATAAAAGTATCTAAATTACAACACAATGACAATTTTAAAAAATTTAACCAATTTAAGTGGATTATTCCTACAAAATATTGGTGGAAGTCATCAAAAGCTGTCTGCTGCCAATGAAATAGTAAGAAAATCACTTTGGGGCTATGTAGCCGTTGCATTTAATCGTGTTGACGCAGACCGTTTACTAAAAGTCGGTCCTGATCGTCTGTGCGCGGAGTGGGTGATCAAAAATGGTGGGGCTATCCGTACAGTAGAGACGCCTAATCGTCAGAACCACAACTATAATTCTCTGCCGCCTGAAAATGATCGTTTCAGAATAAAAGTTATCGATGCTACCGGCTCATCGATAATGAAAATTGGCCTTGAACATTTCATAGGTTGCGATTATATTGATACCGTTATACTTCATAATTGTAAACATTTAGAAGAAGATGGCTTAGAAGGCCTTGTTTATCTCAGGAACACATTAAAAGTGCTACAGGTTTCAGCCTGTGATAATATCAGTGATGAAGGCCTAACCGTTATTGGAGATCTTTCAAATTTGGAATTGCTAAAAATGTTCGAAATGCGTTATGTAAAGGATTTGGAAAAAGTTAAACAGAACTTAATGGCAAAGTTGCCAAATTGTCATATGGATATGAAATAAATAATAAGTTTATGCTGAATTTGCTGAAATTTATAAAATGTACTGAAATATTTTTTTATATTTATATATTAAATTAAAGCGAATGCTAGACAGATCAATATTTAGGTATCAATATAAATATATGTATGTACATATGTGTTTGTTGTTATGAAAATCAAAAGCATGTTGATATTCTTCAATATTTCCGCTCCGTATATGTGTACTATTTTGTGTAAACAAACACACACAAACACATATTGAAGCCAAATATTTATCTGTCTAGCAGCCACTAAGGCCCTTTCACATTGTAATAAAAGCTTTGAGATTTTTATTAGATTTTGTAAGACGAAAATCAAGTCTGACTGTCAAAAACATCTTAAAGAAATTTTCTCATTACATTTTATTTCTACACTATCACACAGAGCACGAAGCCGATATTATTCGGTTACCGGCGGCGGCTTACCCAAAAAGTAACCAGCGGTGGCTAAAGGCCGTGTCAGATAAAACTTTGTCGCTTTGCGTGACGTTTCTAACTTTGATAGAAAAGTGTAAAGCAAAAGGTGTATGACACAATGAAAACTTTGACAACACTCGCGCATTGATCGTTTACCAAAAAAGTAGTTGATAATTTTGCTATTTATATATATATTTTTTATAAAAATAAAAGTCAATTATGTTATTTTACGATTTATTATAAATAAATAAATGCCACATACATATTTACCTCTTATTAAAACAGATTCAAACACGCAATATGTTTCGTTTGGCAATATAATAAAAGAAAATTATTTCAGCTGATTGTCAAAGCAAGCAAAAAGATGAGAGTTGCCGAACTTTTCGCTTCACGCTGCGTTAAAAGTGCTTTATGTGGCATGTTTCGTATAAGTATGTACATTTCATCTAGATGTCAAAGCGAATCTGTAACGCAACGCGAAGCAAAAGTTTTATCTGACATGGCCTTAAGCGCCGGCTGTAAGCCGAAAATTTTCGTCGGCGGCGGCTGAACGAAAAGTGTCGGCTGTCGACTGGCTCACGTATGTATATCTAGCGAAAAAAAATTTTTAATATATCTGACAAGCATTATCTAGTTTTTTGTTGTATTTGTACCAAACTTATATTATTTGATAGTCCCTTGTCGGCTGAGTCGTGCGCCGATCACAGCCGCATACATCGGCGGCGGCGCAAATTAAAAACAAACTTCGGCGGCGGCTGTTAAGCCGGCTATGCGCCGAACGGCTTCGTGCTCTGCTATCACATTCCCTGCAAAAATTATTGGTCTAGATGGTCCATTTTAGCTGATATGGACTAGTTACAACATGGTCCTATGTAATGCAGCTATGGAACACTTTCAAAGTGTTAGCACGAAATGTAGTGTTGCCAAAAAATTTATTTCATAAAATTTCATCAATTACCAGCAATATGTGTGTTTCTACTTTGGGATCCCGCGGGACTCCAATTTGCACGAAAAACGTTCCCGTACTTCAAATTTGTGTAAATGATAGCGTTTCTAAGAGTAATATTCTTCTTCTTGCACGAAACAGGCCAAACTTTTTCTTCGTGCACAGTGCTGTTAGGCATTTTTTCCCAAAAATCGTCAAATTTGGGAAATAAAATCGTCATGATTTTCGAAAAATTTCGTCAAAAAATCGTCACACAAAAAATCAACAGTTTTATAAGAACCCAACTGTTTTATAAAAATAAAACAATAATTTCTATAGAAAGTAGAAATTCAACTGTTTTATTAAAAAAATAAAATCTTAAACACAAAACAATAGAAAATTTAAGACTATCTTATATTTATTTGGCCAATTCAAAGCTAGTTATACCCTTCACCAAAAATGGTAAGGGTATATATAGGTTTGTCATTCCGTTTGTAATTTCTGCAGTAATCACTTTCGACCCCATAAAGTATATATATTCGTGATCCTTATAAAAATCTAAGTCGATTTAGCGGTGACCGTCTGTCCGTTTTTTCTGACCGATGTTGAAAGGTATAATTCAGAGGTCCTGGAAGACTTATGGACCTAAATGTTGAAGTCGCGTGACTGGCTTTTCCTGAAGATTTTTGTATGTGAAATTCAGGAAAATCGGTTCATATATAACAGAGATATATCCAAAAAGCTACTTTGTTCCGATTATCATGTGTTTGTGAATTTCTATGACCCTATACGTCTGGCAGTACTCTACACTCAATTTATCTGTCAAATTCAGCTCTGAGAAGCTTATTGTAAAGAATCATCGAAATCGGTCCATAAATGGCTGAGATATGGACAAAATAAAAATATATATACTATGCATATTATATACATTTTAAAAATGTTGTAAAAAGAACTAGTATCGAACACATCACCTTCCGCACGCCAGTCTGACCAACGAGCTCATTTGTGAAACAGTGTATTTTTTTGTGTTTTGTGCTAATACATTATATGTTCTTAGATTTTCTGTGCGTCATGTGTTTGTTGTAATTTTAGCCTTTTTGTATTGTTGTAATTAGTTTTGCATACATTATTATTATTTTTATGTATTAGTTTTCGATGCGATGTCCATCAGTCACAAGCTTCTAACTCGTGAACCGTAATAGTTAGAAACCTGAAATTTTTAGAGGATAGCTATAACTAAGGTTACCGCAACAACAAACAGTCAAACTAAAATAGAGTGATAATAAAAATTAGGTAATACTGATGTATTCGGCTGTGCGGAATCTTATATACCCTTTCGCAACGAATGGCGTATATACCATAGAAAAGATAGAAAGACTCTTGACAAGTTAGTTATCGGAAACAGTAATTTTGATTTAGCTGCACAAACAACTTTTCCCGATTTTTTGTGCAGATAACTCAAAAATGCTGTTAAACTAAATATACTTATCTGCCTTAATGTGCAGGTAAACACAATTATATAGCGTGTGCAGCTAACTTTGATTTTTTATATGAAAATAGCTTAAAGCTGCCAAAAACATGTTAAGTGTGCAGGTATACAAAGTGCACATAAAAAAGGATTTTGAAGGATTTTTGCTTAGAAATAATCATTATTTCAGGTTTTTATTTGTACTTTGTTGATGTTTTTATAAACAAAATTTGCAAATTCACATTTAAATCCTTTATTCCAGTTAATTTTATCAAATTAAGCTTAACGCCCCTTTTCACAATGTATGATTAAGAGTTAACGTGGACTTTAACGGCAAGTTTTGTATGGTGTAGTTTCCGTTAAAGTCCACGTTAACTCTTAATCGTATATTGTGAAAAGGGCCGTAAGACGTATTACGAAAATTAAAAATCGAAAATATAGAAATTAAAATAACTAGTTCATTGATTTTATTTATTTACTATTATTAATTTGTTTGCTAGGTATAATCTATTTTTTGGTTTCTGATTCTAATATCTTATGAAATAATTATTAAGGAAAGAACGTTTTCTTTTATACCTACTACGTTTTTAAAACTGACTGTCAACAAAACCAAATGTAAGGTATATCTTTGGTCACAAGGTATAACAGTTAAGTCGAGTCAGGCCAAAGTGTATTTATCATTATAATTTTGTTTATTTCTCTTAACTTAACTGTTGTTTCACTATAAATTAAATTACAAATTAATATAGTATAAAATTGCTAGCATTAGCTTGATCTAATTTCCATGATTTTACACAGCGATTTTAAAATTCTCACTAGCCAAAATCGAGTTTAGTCGTTATTCTTTGTGGGCACAGATACATGTATGTACTTGCAATTATACACGAAATAGCTATGCAATAATTTCCAAATAACTTTCTTAATTACTGTTTTCGTAAAATATGTAAACTTTTGTATATACATATGTAGATATTACGTAATAAAGTATTTTGTAATACATATGTACATAATTTATTCAATTGAGAGTTTTTTTAAATATCTAATGTGTAATTTATGCATCAGATACATACCTATTTGTTGAGATTACGTGTATTGGTTGTACAAAAAGTATGTTACAAAATTGGTATTCTTAAACAAGAATTTTTAGGTTACATACATATGTATATACAGTTCATTTCGCATTATTTATGCAAATATAAATTTAGAATCATTTGAGCTAAAAAATATTGATTTTCTAAACAATTTTTTGCAATTTTTCTATTTGATACTAAAAAATTGTATCCTAAATAAATATGTTATTGATTTTATTTATTTACTATTAATTTATTTGCTATAACCTGTTGTTTCTGTTATTGATTTTAATATCTTATGATAAATAAGTATATTTACTAATTAACATTGAAAGAAACATTTAAAAAAATAAAAAATAAAAGTTTCAGGCACCGTGATTTGAACCCGGCTCCTGAGAGGAAAACATCAGTTAGGAAACCGTCAAGCGCTCTCAGCCAAACAGCCACAAAGTTAAATGGGTTTAATTTAATATAAATACTTAACAGCTAGCTTGCAGGGTCAGTCATACAGTATCTCAACTAATATTATATGAATCGTACAAAAGATCAGATGATAGGGATGATTGCCAGATCTGATGATTGATTGTCATTTTGACGATTTTCGGTGTCAAAAAATGGGATTTTAACGACTAAACGATATTTATCTTAAATTTGACGATTTTTAAGAATTATAAGTTACTTAATACAATATTTTAGAACTTTTAAAACAATTTTGATTTTAATTAAAAACTTAGCAGCTTTTGCTACAATATGTAATAACTAATCATTTTAATGTTAATATTTTTAGTATTATATGTTTTTTAAAACCTTTTCTCTCCATAATTTATCAACTGCTGCATACGTACATATGGATGTATATCAAATATAAAAAATTTTAAACACTAAAAAAGCGTTCAAGTATAGCTTTGCATCCTATGCGAAATTTTTTGATAAATTCTAATGACATAATTCAAATGGTTATACTGCGTATTTAAAGTAGAAAATTCCAAAAACCATACAATGTTAAATTTTTATTAAACTTAAAAGTTGATTTATTCAATATTTTTGTGGCTTGCCGAGTTACTGCACTGTACTTATATTATTTTTCTAAAAGCCAAATTCACTAAACATGTGATTATACTGTTTATGAAGTTAAAACAGCAATTGATCATTTTATTGATAAGAGTTTCGTTTATTTTGTGTAAAAACTGAATTTATTTGTTATGTTATTTATTATTAATTATCATTCTGTTTATTAAGTAGATTTCTATATGATTTTTCGCTCGAAATTTGACGAATTTATCCCTATTTCATCTGGCAACTATGCCTTGCCTCGTTTCTGTAATTTGTGAGAATTTCTTACATCCAGAAAAAATTAATAATTATATTTATCATCTTAGGCTGAAGCCACACGGGCGTTTAGTAAACGCGGCGTTTCTGCTATTTACATTAAATTCGAAGTTCTAAAAAATTTAGAACTTTCAAATTTAATATAAAAAGCAGAAACGCCGCGTTTTAAAAACACCCGTGTGGCCTCAGCCTTAGTTGCATTTTGCTTTTAGAAATATAATATACATACAGTCCAGTAACTCGGTAAGCCACAAAAAATATTGAATAAATGGACTTTTAAGTTTAATCAAAATTTAACATTGTATGGTTTTTTAATTTTCTACTTTATATACCCATCATAATTATTTGATATACATACATCCATACAGCAGCGGCCCAAGGGTGGAACGAGTGGAGCGGTCGCACAAGGCGCCAGGTGTCAAAGGGCGCAAAAAATTCAAATGCGAAAAGCAATTTCTATTGCATTTGTATATTTTTATAAAAATCTACTCAAAGCTAGGAACAGAACTGGGATCGAACGACGAATTTCGCCCAACGCGACAAATTCGTCGATAAAAATTCGCTGTTTAAGTTCGTCGTATGAAGCAAAATAGCGACGAAAACGTAACAGCTGTTGTAGTTGATAAAGTTCTTTACTGTGAGTGCAAAGTGTGATTATATTAAAATAATACATACTTAAGAAATTAGACATTAACAAAAACACAACTAACGTCCCTTTTCACAATGCATGGTTAAGAGTTAACGTGGACTTTAACGACGAGTTTTGTATGGCGAACTTGCGGCTAAAGTCCACATTAACGTTTAATTGTAAATTGTGAAAAGGTCCGTAAAAGCAATTTTTATAGTTAATTATTATCTATATTTATTTCAAATATTATAAAATAAAAATATAACAATAATTAAAGTAAAAATTAACTTTATTTACTAAAATACTTCAAAACTAAAACCAAAAATGGTCACTTGGCACTGATTTCTTCGTCGTTCGCCGGCGTAAGAAATAGAAAAAAATCTATTCAGAGTTCGCCGCATATGACGAATTTCGTCCGAAACCGTTATTGTGTGTATTTTCATATACACAAATATGTTTTATTTTTGACGACGAATATTCGCAGCCAAAAAATTCGTCGTTCGTCCCAGTTGTGTTCTTAGCATAAGATCGACCCTAGCTCAGGAAAAAAAGTCAGACCTGGCAATTTTATCAATTAAAAATGATAATGCTCAATCCATAAATAAAGATAATTTAATTGTAAAATTTGCCAAGAAAGGTAACCTTTAATAGATTAATTTAAATCTATAACGACATACCGAACGTGGTATCTTTAATTAGTTATTATAGATATACAATTAGCTTTAATACATATAAAATTTCTAGTGACTGATTGAAATTTGCGCCAAATACTAATTGTGCTATATAGCATTAAGAGCTTTCTTGAAGAAACAGGAGTGTAATAATTTGACTTAATTAATTGAATGGGAATCGATAAATAATATATATGTTCAAAATTTTTTGTCTTTTTTAAACTTTGCATTATTTAGGGCCATTATTACAACTGGATAATAGTTAAAGGCAGGATTTTTTCGGAATGATAAAAAGTTTATCATTATTACAAATTTACTTTAACCTACCAGAAAAGATAAATTTGCCTTTAACTTATCGCTCACTGCAACCAAATATTTATTTTTTTAAAGAGAAGTAACACAATCAGGCAATTAATGCCTATCAGTTAATTAATTAATGTGTTACCTTCTTTGGGAAAGGGATAGAGTAGAGAGAACAGGTGGTGAAGTGGGAGAGAGATAGAAAGCTTAATTCATTTACAACCCTGCTATTGCGCGTTTTTTGTAGAGCGGTGTTGCAAGCCTCTCTGGTGTCAAGTAGAGGCATCGATATGTTTTTAAGCTGCGCAGCCATTTTATTAGTTCTTTTACTTCGCCGACGTTCTTTTACTTAGCAGAACACAATAACTGACGAAGGAGGGTGCATTAGGCTCTGAAGTGCATTAGGATATGCTAGTATTAATCGCTTCCGGTACTGCCAAAGTGATCAGTGCTATGCCTTCATCACTTTAACAGTCTAACAACAACCAACACAATAACACACCAATGCACATGAGAAAAATGCATGATGTTGTTGGCTTGCCTGAAAGTAGTCTTGAACTCAAGACCTCAGGGTTTGTAGTCAAACGCGCTAACTACTGAGCCAACAGCACCGCTTTAACATATAATTTATTTTGATATGGAAAAAACTCAATCAAAAATATTGAGAAAAGTAAATGGATACCTATGTTAAAAAATAGTCGCCAGCTTCAAAAATTTTTCCTTATTTTGTATATTAAAAGAGGAAGTTATTAAAACTAAAAAGCGTTTTCATAGTTTTAGCTGGCTGTCAACATTGACGATAGATATGTAAATGAAAAGAAATAATAAGTCACAAAAATTATTCATCAAGGCAGATAAAGACAACAATAAAATTTTATATCAGCTTCAAAAACATCTTTTTTATAAAACTATATTATAATTTTTTCTGTTGACCAAAGGCCGCTGATATCAAATCTCGCTCCACCCTTGCCAAATGCTAGGGCCGGCACTGCATTCATATATATGTATGCAGCAGTTGATAAATTATGGAGAGAAGAGGTTTTAAAAAACATATAATACTAAAAATATTAACATTAAAATGATAAGTTATTGGCATAACTATCCCTTTTACTCCTTACTTTTATTACATATTGTAGCAAAAGCTGCAAAGTTTTCAATCAAAATCAAAATTGTTTTAAAAGTTCTAAAATATTGTATTAACTAACTTATAATTCTTAAAAATCGTCAAATTTAAGGTAAAAATCGTTTAGTCGTTAAAATCCCATTTTTGACACCGAAAATCGTCAAAATGACGATCAATCATCAGATCTGGCAACCATCCCTATTATCTGATCTTTTGTACGACGATTCATATAATATTAGTTGAGATCAAAGCGAATTAATATCAAGTGTGCTTATCATTAAAACACCACATATACAAAGTAGGTGTACGACTATTTTTATTTGTGCTTTGACAGTTCGGGTTAAAGTTTTTCTCGTTTCTCATATAGAGTTTGACTGATTGGGTGTAATCAGCTGATGATCATCTGTGATGATAAGGCTACCTGGTGCTGAATTCGCCTTGGTTGAGATCAAGGCGAATTGATACCAGGTGGCCCTATTAGTAAAAATGAGCATCAGCTGACTTTACTAAAGTGTCAAACTCTATGTAAAAAAAACTAAACAACAACTTTTTATATATGCATTTAACATGACAGATTGGTAAAGTCCAGTTGTTGTTGCACTAATAAGGCCACTTGGTATTAATACGCTTTGGTTGAGATATTGTATGACTCAAAGCGAATTAATATCAAGTGGCCTTATCATCAAAACAACACACATACAAAGTAGGTGTAGGACTATTTTTATTTGTGCTTTGACAGTTCGGGTTAAAGTTTTTCTCTTTTCTTATATAGAGTTTGACTGATTGGGTGTAATCAGCTGATGATCATCTGTGATGATAGGGCTACCTGGTACTGAATTCGCCTTGGTATGACTGACCCTGCAAGCCAGCTGTTAAATATTTAAGTGCGCCAAGATAGCGTCGAAAAAATAGCGTCGATTTTGGGAATAAGAAACCGGGAAAAAATGGGGGAAATTTATGGGTATTTTCACATTATGTTACTTCGATTTAAGGAACTAAAATCGTTGCTGGATTTTTCCCAGGAGCATAGTAGTTCCGACAGCCCATTTGTAAAAGGAACATGAAAATAGACACTTTAATGGACAAAATGCGCCATTCGTGCCAAAACTCTGCAGAGCCGTTCCCGAGAAAAGTGGGTTTTTCGAAAATGGCCAAAAAAATCGTTGCTGGATTTTTCCCAGGAGCAAAGTAGTTCCGACAGCCCATTTGTAAAAGGAACATGAAAATAGACACTTTAATGGACAAAATGCGCCATTCGTGCCAAAAATCTGCAGAGCCGTTCCCGAGAAAAGTGGGTTTTTCCAAAATGGCCAAAAAAATCGTTGCTGGATTTTTCCCAGGAGCAAAGTAGTTCCGACAGCCCATTTGTAAAAGGAACATGAAAATAGACACTTTAATGGACAAAATGCGCCATTCGTGCCAACAATCTGCAGAGCCGTTCCCGAGAAAAGTGGGTTTTTCCAAAATGGCCAAAAAAATCGTTGCTGGATTTTTCCCAGGAGCAAAGTAGTTCCGACAGCCCATTTGTAAAAGGGACATGAAAATAGACACTTTAATGGACAAATTGCGCCATTCGTGCCAAAAATCTGCAGAGCCGTTCCCGAGAAAAGTGGGTTTTTCCAAAATGGCCAAAAAAATCGTTGCTGGATTTTTCCCAGGAGCATAGTAGTTCCGACAGCCCATTTGTAAAAGGAACATGAAAATAGACACTTTAATGGACAAAATGCGCCATTCGTGCCAAAAATCTGCAGAGCCGTTCCCGAGAAAAGTGGGTTTTTCGAAAATGGCCAAAAAAATATTTGCTGGATTTTTCCCAGGAGCAAAGTAGTTCCGACAGCCCATTTGTAAAAGGAACATGAAAATAGACACTTTAATGGACAAAATGCGCCATTCGTGCCAAAAATCTGCAGAGCCGTTCCCGAGAAAAGTGGGTTTTTCGAAAATGGCCAAAAAAATCGTTGCTGGATTTTTCCCAGGAGCAAAGTAGTTCCGACAGCCCATTTGTAAAAGGAACATGAAAATAGACACTTTAATGGACAAAATGCGCCATTCGTGCCAAAAATCTGCAGAGCCGTTCCCGAGAAAAGTGGGTTTTTCGAAAATGGCCAAAAAAATCGTTGCTGGATTTTTCCCAGGAGCAAAGTAGTTCCGACAGCCCATTTGTAAAAGGAACATGAAAATAGACACTTTAATGGACAAAATGCGCCATTCGTGCCAAAAATCTGCAGAGCCGTTCCCGAGAAAAGTGGGTTTTTCCAAAATGGCCAAAAAAATCGTTGCTGGATTTTTCCCAGGAGCATAGTAGTTCCGACAGCCCATTTGTAAAAGGAACATGAAAATAGACACTTTAATGGACAAAATGCGCCATTCGTGCCAAAACTCTGCAGAGCCGTTCCCGAGAAAAGTGGGTTTTTCGAAAATGGCCAAAAAAATCGTTGCTGGATTTTTCCCAGGAGCAAAGTAGTTCCGACAGCCCATTTGTAAAAGGAACATGAAAATAGACACTTTAATGGACAAAATGCGCCATTCGTGCCAAAAATCTGCAGAGCCGTTCCCGAGAAAAGTGGGTTTTTCCAAAATGGCCAAAAAAATCGTTGCTGGATTTTTCCCAGGAGCAAAGTAGTTCCGACAGCCCATTTGTAAAAGGAACATGAAAATAGACACTTTAATGGACAAAATGCGCCATTCGTGCCAACAATCTGCAGAGCCGTTCCCGAGAAAAGTGGGTTTTTCCAAAATGGCCAAAAAAATCGTTGCTGGATTTTTCCCAGGAGCAAAGTAGTTCCGACAGCCCATTTGTAAAAGGGACATGAAAATAGACACTTTAATGGACAAAATGCGCCATTCGTGCCAAAAATCTGCAGAGCCGTTCCCGAGAAAAGTGGGTTTTTCCAAAATGGCCAAAAAAATCGTTGCTGGATTTTTCCCAGGAGCATAGTAGTTCCGACAGCCCATTTGTAAAAGGAACATGAAAATAGACACTTTAATGGACAAAATGCGCCATTCGTGCCAAAAATCTGCAGAGCCGTTCCCGAGAAAAGTGGGTTTTTCGAAAATGGCCAAAAAAATATTTGCTGGATTTTTCCCAGGAGCAAAGTAGTTCCGACAGCCCATTTGTAAAAGGAACATGAAAATAGACACTTTAATGGACAAAATGCGCCATTCGTGCCAAAAATCTGCAGAGCCGTTCCCGAGAAAAGTGGGTTTTTCGAAAATGGCCAAAAAAATCGTTACTGGATTTTTCCCAGGAGCAAAGTAGTTCCGACAGCCCATTTGTAAAAGGAACATGAAAATAGACACTTTAATGGACAAAATGCGCCATTCGTGCCAAAAATCTGCAGAGCCGTTCCCGAGAAAAGTGGGTTTTTCCAAAATGGCCAAAAAAATCGTTGCTGGATTTTTCCCAGGAGCAAAGTAGTTCCGACAGCCCATTTGTAAAAGGAACATGAAAATAGACACTTTAATGGACAAAATGCGCCATTCGTGCCAAAAATCTGCAGAGCCGTTCCCGAGAAAAGTGGGTTTTTCCAAAATGGCCAAAAAAATCGTTGCTGGATTTTTCCCAGGAGCAAAGTAGTTCCGACAGCCCATTTGTAAAAGGGACATGAAAATAGACACTTTAATGGACAAAATGCGCCATTCGTGCCAAAAATCTGCAGAGCCGTTCCCGAGAAAAGTGGGTTTTTCCAAAATGGCCAAAAAAATCGTTGCTGGATTTTTCCCAGGAGCATAGTAGTTCCGACAGCCCATTTGTAAAAGGAACATGAAAATAGACACTTTAATGGACAAAATGCGCCATTCGTGCCAAAAATCTGCAGAGCCGTTCCCGAGAAAAGTGGGTTTTTCGAAAATGGCCAAAAAAATATTTGCTGGATTTTTCCCAGGAGCAAAGTAGTTCCGACAGCCCATTTGTAAAAGGAACATGAAAATAGACACTTTAATGGACAAAATGCGCCATTCGTGCCAAAAATCTGCAGAGCCGTTCCCGAGAAAAGTGGGTTTTTCGAAAATGGCCAAAAAAATCGTTGCTGGATTTTTCCCAGGAGCAAAGTAGTTCCGACAGCCCATTTGTAAAAGGAACATGAAAATAGACACTTTAATGGACAAAATGCGCCATTCGTGCCAAAAATCTGCAGAGCCGTTCCCGAGAAAAGTGGGTTTTTCCAAAATGGCCAAAAAAATCGTTGCTGGATTTTTCCCAGGAGCAAAGTAGTTCCGACAGCCCATTTGTAAGGGGAATATGAAAATAGACACTTTAATGGACAAAATGCGCCATTCGTGCCAAAAATCTGCAGAGCCGTTCCCGAGAAAAGTGGGTTTTTCCAAAATGGCCAAAAAAATCGTTGCTGGATTTTTCCCAGGAGCAAAGTAGTTCCGACAGCCCATTTGTAAAAGGAACATGAAAATAGACACTTTAGTGGACAAAATGCGCCATTCGTGCCAAAAATCTGCAGAGCCGTTCCCGAGAAAAGTGGGTTTTTCCAAAATGGCCAAAAAAATCGTTGCTGGATTTTTCCCAGGAGCAAAGTAGTTCCGACAGCCCATTTGTAAAAGGAACATGAAAATAGACACTTTAATGGACAAAATGCGCCATTCGTGCCAAAAATCTGCAGAGCCGTTCCCGAGAAAAGTGGGTTTTTCCAAAATGGCCAAAAAAATCGTTGCTGGATTTTTCCCAGGAGCAAAGTAGTTCCGACAGCCCATTTGTAAAAGGGACATGAAAATAGACACTTTAATGGACAAAATGCGCCATTCGTGCCAAAAATCTGCAGAGCCGTTCCCGAGAAAAGTGGGTTTTTCCAAAATGGCCAAAAAAATCGTTGCTGGATTTTTCCCAGGAGCATAGTAGTTCCGACAGCCCATTTGTAAAAGGAACATGAAAAAAGACACTTTAATGGACAAAATGCGCCATTCGTGCCAAAAATCTGCAGAGCCGTTCCCGAGAAAAGTGGGTTTTTCGAAAATAGCCAAAAAAATATTTGCTGGATTTTTCCCAGGAGCAAAGTAGTTCCGACAGCCCATTTGTAAAAGGAACATGAAAATAGACACTTTAATGGACAAAATGCGCCATTCGTGCCAAAAATCTGCAGAGCCGTTCCCGAGAAAAGTGGGTTTTTCGAAAATGGCCAAAAAAATCGTTGCTGGATTTTTCCCAGGAGCAAAGTAGTTCCGACAGCCCATTTGTAAAAGGAACATGAAAATAGACACTTTAATGGACAAAATGCGCCATTCGTGCCAAAAATCTGCAGAGCCGTTCCCGAGAAAAGTGGGTTTTTCCAAAATGGCCAAAAAAATCGTTGCTGGATTTTTCCCAGGAGCAAAGTAGTTCCGACAACCCATTTGTAAAAGGAACATGAAAATAGACACTTTAATGGACAAAATGCGCCATTCGTGCCAAAAATCTGCAGAGCCGTTCCCGAGAAAAGTGGGTTTTTCCAAAATGGCCAAAAAAATCGTTGCTGGATTTTTCCCAGGAGCAAAGTAGTTCCGACAGCCCATTTGTAAAAGGAACATGAAAATAGACACTTTAATGGACAAAATGCGCCATTCGTGCCAAAAATCTGCAGAGCCGTTCCCGAGAAAAGTGGGTTTTTCGAAAATGGCCAAAAAAATCGTTGCTGGATTTTTCCCAGGAGCATAGTTGTTCCGACAGCCCATTTGTAAAAGGAACATGAAAATAGACACTTTAATGGACAAAATGCGCCATTCGTGCCAAAAATCTGCAGAGCCGTTCCCGAGAAAAGTGGGTTTTTCGAAAATGGCCAAAAAAATCGTTGCTGGATTTTTCCCAGGAGCAAAGTAGTTCCGACAGCCCATTTGTAAAAGGGACATGAAAATAGACACTTTAATGGACAAAATGCGCCATTCGTGCCAAAAATCTGCAGAGCCGTTCCCGAGAAAAGTGGGTTTTTCGAAAAATGAAAAAATGATAAAATGAAAAATGTGATTGTTTAGAAAATTTCCTAAAAATGACGAATACCATCATAATACTATCAAGTTTCTTTACGTATTATTTAACAAATCATAACAATTTGTTTTCACACTGTTGGATTTTTACTTAAGATTTGAGTTTTTGACAAGTATTAATACTAAATCTAATAGTCTGAAGGCTGCTTTAGTGGGTACGCTTTATCATCTCGGAAGTTAGGAAAATGTGGCACTCCAAATTTATAACTTTTTGAATTATGTATATGAAAAGGAAGTCTTTCAGTTGCACTATGGGACATTTATTAGAAAATTTCTACAAATTACACAGGTAAATCGATTAATATTTTCCGAATCGGCTTAAAGACGTAAGGTACAAAATTCAAGAAATAGAGTAATTAAAGTTTTTTCTGCCGTATTTAAGTATTTGTTTTATTTGAAGTATACAGTTATTTTTTTGGAGTAAGACGTTTCTTGTTTGTATGAATCTCTAAAAATTTCGCGAAGAGAATTCTGAAAAAATTTTGCGTACAAATGAACTATAATAGCAAACTCCATACAGAAAAACACAATTTTCTTACACCTAAGTGAGTTTGAGTTCCCTCTTGCATTACATTGTCGCATTTAAAAAGTAAAATTATGGCTTTAAAAGTTGGAATTAATATTAAAAATTTGAGAGCAAATAACAAAAATTTAAAAACTGCAAAATCTGCGAAATATGTAGAAACTGGTTTTTAAGCAAAAAACTGCAAAACTGTTTAATGCTTAGAAAAACTGCAAAATACAGATAAATCTGCACATTTGGCAACGCTGACGGGAACACACTTTTTGATAGCAATAAATATGTACAAACAGAGCCGTCTACATTAATGATCATTTAATATTTCTATGTACAACTGGGGTAGCCACTAATCAGAAGTTATACAATAATAAATAAAAAGATGGCGGTTAAAAGGTAATTTCGTTCTAAATTTCTTTCAGCAAGTGAGTTCCCTCATTTAATAGTGAACAAAATCAAAACTAATGGATCGCTTTTAATGAAATATAGCTTGTTTTGCTTGAAACATACTCGTATTTGGAACATATCTGCTAATAAAAAAAATAATTTGAGGCCGATCACAGGGGAGATGTGTAAACAATTATATGTTAGTGAAAACTAGTAGCTCCTACTGCGCACTAGATGGTTTTTATATGCAACTGTTAAGAAGACTTTAAGTTTGACAAGTTTAGTTTTTTGTTTTCCTTATTTTGCTGTGTTTTAGTAAATTTCTTATTAAAAGTGCAAAAAATCTTTTTAAAATTAAATGTTTTTGTATTCATTTTATTTATTTATTTTTATTTGCCTACGATAACATAATGTACGACAATTAGTGAAAATTAGTAGCTACTACTACTACTATTGCGCACTAGGTGGTGTTAGTGTACTTCTATGCAGCTGTTAAGTTTCTCTGTACTTCTTGTTGTCCGTAGGACTACACTAATACACTCACACCGCGTTATTACAATCTTACTCAAAATTTGTGATTGTATTGTGAAAAAGATTTTTACCCCTACCGTATAGATGTTTACATATCAAAAAAATAATATACCCGTACAAAATAGTTGGAATTACCGTAGTTAAACAGCAAAATAACCAACAGTCAAAGACAAACGCTGTCAATAAACCGTCAGCCAAATATCGCACCAAGCTCAGCAACAAATTCGGTAAAACCGAAAAACCGGATTTTTTCAAAAAACCCGGGTTCAAAAACCGAGACGAACCGGGTCTGAGTCCCGAAAAACTGGACAAAAAATCCCCTAAATACTCACAACGTACGACCTTACTGCAGGAGTTTGACCTTGATACTCCCTTTGCCAGTGTTAATGTATTTCTATGCAGCTGTTAAGTTTCTCTGTACTTCTTGTTGTCCGTATGATTACACTAATACACTCATACACAGCTCACACCGCGTTATTACAATTGTAATATTAATCTTACTCAAGTAAGATTAATCTTACTCAAAATTTGTGATTGTATTGTGAAAAATATTTTTACCCCCTAGCGTATAGGGTTCAAAAACCGAGACGAACCGGGTCTGAATCCCGAAAAACTGGACACAAAATCCCCTAAATCCCATAATTTCCCGGCAAAAATCAAAAACGGCAATGCCGAAATACTCACTCAATTCAAAAACACGGCAGCACAGCACCAACCAACAAACTTACGACCTTACTGCAGGAGTTTGATCTTGAGACTCCCTTTGCCAGTGTTAGTGTATTTCTACGCAGTTGTTCCGTTTCTCTGTACTTGTTGTCCGTATGATTACACTAATACACTCATACACAGCTCACACCGCGTTATTATAATCTTACTCAACAAGATTAATCTTACTTACTTACGTATAGATGTTTACACATCAAAAATAACGGAATGTTATTCCTTTCATTTTTTATGAATGTTTTAAAAACAAACGAAAATTTGCACAATTTCCTCGATATCTCTGAAACTACTGAGTTGATGAAAGAATAATATTAGGTAATATTGTTGTCGAGGTTTGGTTTTTTACTTTTAGTTGAATAGGACACACCGTTCTCCAGTTATGCTAACGTTTGTCGTCGAACTGCTTTATTTTTGAAATTATTGTATGTGTGTCTTGAAAACTAGAAGAAAAGAAAATATAAACCGACTGCAGAATCGAATTCTGTACCCGAAATTAATGAGAAACAACAGTCCAAAAGTTGACGTGAATTTGTAAATTTGTGTAATTATTGTGTTTTATCAGTTAATAATTTCTGCTGTACTATTGCAAAGAAATTAGTATAGGTTAAAAAGCGTAGTGTTAGTTACATAGATATATAGCAAGGACCGTTAGCATGGTTAGTAAAAACTCACTGCCTGCTTATCTAACCCTACGTCTCCACGAGCTATCGACTTGAACATGACATGAACATGACGCCGGCAGAGCAACTGCAAAAATTTCATCAACTTCTTTGTTGTGGTGAATACGTGCGATGTCCATGTTCTGCCTTATCAATGTATTTGGTGGTAGTGCAATAGAAATGGAATATTTAAAAATTTCTTTCTGTCTCTTTTCTTTCTATTAAAATGGTTGTTGACAGCGAATCTCATAGCGAACATTGATGCTCAGCCATATGTTCGGCCATCGATGGTAGAGCATGGACGAAACATGGACATGAGCGATCTATATTAGCCATATGCGATGTCCGACATGATGTTCATACCAACTTCATGGCTAATGTACACCCCCAGTAAACGCAAAACACAATTCCTCGAACATTACACTGAAAACAAAAACAAATTTTAATTTTTATACCTTTCACCAAAAATATTATGTCATACCTGTTGTAATTTCCACAGTATGCATTTGCGACCCCATAAAATATATATTGTTACGAAATGAGAAATGCAGATTCAAATTTAACGACATAAAATGACAGCTCAAATGACAATCTGTATTTGGTAACACTAAATACAATACTGCCTATGAAATGTCAAAATAAAGGATTGGCAGCATCTTTCAAAAGCAGTTAGAATTCAAATTAAGGGAAACGGAAGTTTTTGGAAACAGTACCGAGAACATACAGGATTATTCGAGAATCTTAAAAGATATTGTATATAGCGACAAAATAAACTTAACAAACCTCAGCTGTAAGAAATGTATACTTGTTAGCTGCGTAATTTTTTTAATGAGCATAATAATCTTGTGAACATTAGTATATGTGTGTATGCAAACATTAACATTCGAATGTTAATGTTTGCAATGTTAATGTTAATGTTTGCAATGCAAACTTTGCATGAGATTTTTGTATGAAAATTTTCTTATGATCATAAGAAAAATCTCATACTTACCAACACACATACATTTATTACAGTATAGTTGAAGATAAAAAGACACAAACATTCCAGAAAGTCGGAGAAGTTGCCAGAAGGTTTTATAGACGAACCTGTAGAAAATAATAAAACCATTTTACGAAAAGGTCTAAAACCACGATTCGGATATGCTTTGTATTTCATGTGGAATTAAAATGTGCGGAATTATCAAAGCATTGTTGTTGTAAAATTGATATGTATAAACAATGCTTTGATAATTCCGCAAATTTTAATTCCACATGAAATACGGAACATACCCGAATATGTATATTTTGGGTCCTTATAGATAGGAAAGCTATACGTGAAATGGATTTTTCGAAGCCTAAGGAAAAGTTACAGACTTTGGAATTGATGTATGTATGTCCATAGATATCAGGATTGGCCTTAAATAGGTTCCTCATCTGCCTAGGGTGATCGAAAGAAACCGGTTTTCGAATAGTTCGACTATTTGCAATTTTAGAAAAACCGGCTACGGTTTTTAAAATTCAGAAAAAACCGGTCGAGCGGTTTTTTTGTGAGAAAATTATAATACAAAAGTTCTGTTTTTAATTTGCTTTAAAAAACAGTTAGCAGTTCATGTAAATACCATCCGCATAAAAACATAAGTGAAAATAAGGCCAAGTTGCTATCCAAAACTTTCGGCCGTTAAAAGTGCTGAGATAAAAATGACATTTTCCCATAATTCTTCCGAATATTAGAAATTTCCAAATAGCAGGTTGCCTAAAAATTTAATTTTATTGTACCTACAAAGAACTTGGTCCTCATTTTGATCTCAGTACTTTTAACGGTCGAAATTTTTGAATAGGAACTTGGTCTTATTTTCATATTAATGTTTTTGTACGGATCTAATTTCTTTTTTCTAAGTTTTTGTTTGGTACAACACTATAATTTCCATCGCTATAATTTCCCATAATTTCTTAATTGCGCACTATAGTGCTACTTATATGCGGCTGAAAACACCTTTCCAGGAGGATTTACAATCAAAATCCGAAATAAATTTGGTCACACATATAAGGGGAACACCCTAGTGCACAGATTTAATTTTTTTCTTTTTCTTGTTTATTTCTTGACATTCACGCAGCAATGATTTTTGTCATATAAAATATAAAGTTTAACTCACATTCTACATCACAAGGCCAATTTAATTCGCCCTTGCTTCCACCTTATAAAATTAATTCACCTTAATTGTATGGTTCAGTAAATTAATGCTCTTAAATAAAAATACTTAGGAAAATCAAAAGTTCGTCTAAGTTTTAATATAGTAAATACTAATAAAATATACGAAACGAAAAGTGTTTGACTGGGTCGGTTTTTTAATAAAAAAAATCGGACTATTCTTCGACATTCGAAAAATCAACATTTTGAAAAAATCGACAACATTATTGCGGAAAAAACCGGTTTAAAAACCGAATCGATCACCCTAGTATAGACCAAATATAAACAAATATAATTGTCTACCAACAATTTTAAGAAATCATCTAAAGTAAGAATTCTTGCATTATCCCAGTGAAAAGCATTGGAAGTCATTTTTAAGGATCTACTTTTTAGCTGCTTCCAAAGTACCAATAAGAATGTATGTCCGATATTTCATTAAGTAATTATTAATATCATCCTCTCTCCCAAAGACATTTACTCTCTTAGCTACTCTCAAAGCTATTATATACCTGTTAGCTTCGTGCCGGTGCCTTTATAGATGATGATGTGTCTGAGGAAGTAAGAGAGTTGACTATTAAACAATTTATGAAATAAAACTCCTTGGATTGATCCCAAGTCGTGCAAGCCGACAAAATTTCAATAAAACTATTTAATTATGAGCTTAGAAATTAAATATATGTAATAAGCATGAATTTTACATACTATACATTACAATAAAAAATATGCTCTGCGTTAAATAACATTTGTAGAAGTTCAAACATTATGAAAATAACTTCAAATCTATTGAATAGGAATAAAAACAGAACTTCTTGAAGTGCCAAGTGCATGTAAAAATCATTATAAATGATCCGGCTTTTAACCACTTTCGGATCATAAATTCAGGATCTAATTAACTTCTTTGGGACATCTTTTTTCACTGGGTAGTAAATAAAATTCCAATTTTTGTCCAACTGCAATAAAGCGGCAACTCTGTTAGTTCCTTTATTTCTTTTTGTTGTCTTATTCGTGTGATTTTGTCTTTGTATTTATTTTATTACAGGCCAACCCATGGTAGAATAATACAGGTAGTGGTGAAGCGTTAACGAACTTTTTTTTTTGGGTTCGACTCTGTCAAAAGTTGTTTATGTTATACCAACACACACCCACACTACTGAAAAAAACATGGCGAAGTAAACATGTGTGTGAACATATACATTTTTTTTTCAAATTTTCTTTTGTGCTTTTTGACAACCTCGAACATAAACAACAATAAAAAGCCGTGTTGTTTTTGCTGTTGTTGGGTTGTTGTAGCTTCGCTACTACCTGTAGTATAATTCTACCATGGGCCAACCTAAACAAGAGCGGAACGTTTTCTACCGCCTAGCGTTAACGCTGAAATGCCATACCTAAACAAGAGCGCCAACGCTTTGTCAAATCGATTAAAAATATATAGCAACCCTGATTATGGTAGTATACACATGGCCAAATAATACAGGTCTGTGCATCTCTACAACAAGCACAACAAAAAAATTCCTCTGTGTTTGTCAAAAATAGCATATAATTTGACAAACAGCATGAAAACAGTGAGCAAAAACGATCAGCTGCCCTGCAAAAATTATTGGTATACATGGTCCATTTTAGCTGATATGGACTAGTTACAACATGGTCCTATGTAATGCACCTATGGACCACTTTCAAACAAATGTTCGTGTTCCCTGCAAAAATTATTGGACCACGTGGTCCATTTTAGTTGAAATGGGGTAGTTACAACATGGTCCTATGTAATGCAGTCATGGACCATGTCATTAGTAAACAAGAGTTTGTAGTTAAGCGACAAGTGTTCGCGTTTTAACGATTGCAAATAACATAACCAATCGTTAAAACACGAACACTTTAGTGCTCCATCAAGTAGTGACATGGACTAGTTTCAAAACTAGCCTCATGTGGGTGCTCCATGGAGTAGTTACTTATGGTTAGTTTTTGGGGTAGCCCGATGTAATGCAAAGCTGGACCACATAGTCCAGTCCTAGGACATCGCAATGTTAAATGGACCATATTTATTGCATACATTTGGACCACTTTGTAACTACTCCTGGTCAATTGTGGAGTACTCTATACATGCGCGCATAGAGTAGTCACATTTTTTGCAGGGTTTTAGCACGAAATGTAGTGTTGCCAAGAATGTTATTTCATAAAATATCATCAATTACCAGCAATATGGTAGCCCTAATGGCAAACAAGTTTATTTGTGGCTATAATGAATGTTTGTAATTAAGTTTATTTTTTTGGTAAAAGCGAAAAAATAAATAAGTGAGTTTTGTTTATAAGAAATCAAAAATGCAGTGTAGCTCCCATCATAAAAAGAGACTTATTAAAGCAGAGGGAAAATCATTTACGTAGACTACAAAGTGAAAATGAAAACTAGTTTTCTATTTGTGAACCATGGGGTAGTGACATAGAGTAGTTTCAAAACTAGCCCCTGTAGGTGCTCCATAGAGTACTTACATAGTTTAGTTTTTGGGTTAGTCCGATGTAATGCAAAGCTGGACCACGTGGTCCAGTCCTAGGACATCCCAATGTTAAATGGTCCACATCTAATGCATACGTTTGGGGTAGTTTGGGACTAGTCCTGACCCATTATGGAGTAGTCTTTACACGCACGTATGGACTAGTCGCGACTTTTGCAGGGTAGTTGCACAGACCTGTTTTATTTGTTGTCTTTTGCAGCTAACTTCACTATTAAACGCGCTGTCAAAATCGGATTTTTCAATTGCAAAATGTTGCCGCCGCGCTACACCGGGTCTTGACGAGACATAAGTTTGGAAATTTTTGTGTTGGCAATTGTCAAAATCTGTTGCTAACACAAAAAATGACTGTGTGGACAGTAAATGTTACATGCAATTCATACGATGATATTTTCCATGTTTTTTAAAACATGACTTTTGGAGTATGACGGCGAACGGGGTAGAGAAGCAAACGAGGTAGAGAAAAAAATCACATCTCTAGTTTACGGTGATTTTTTTCATATTTTTCTTTAGTTCAATTTGCATTTTCTGTCATTGTCTATCTCGTATGTAATTGTGTTACTCTACGTCTCCAGCTAATGCTGACTTTAGACGACATGTTTTTTACATATGGCTTGTTAGGTGTGTGAGACATATGTAACTTCGCATGTTTGTCAAAATTGTCAATTTACAGACGGTTTATAATATTTGCTTTCACACGTACATGTGCAATTACATCTGACATAACCTCTGAGTGTTCACAACAGCTGAGTTTTTGCACAATTTTCGTAAATATATAAAGTGCTCTTTGCTTTTTAATGTTTTTTCAGCCAAACTACACTTTTGATCATTTAATACAGCTGATGTCAGATGCCTTGTCAGATGAAAATAGAACACGCTCTAATTGAAAATTTTTCATCTGACTTTGCTTCTGTAAATGTTTCACACGGCATGCATCACTTTTGCAGTCAGATGTAAAATACATGTCGTCTAAAGTCAGCATAACTTGAAATGCTGTTGTAACTTGAAGTTATGACAGCGTTGTTGAAACAATTGCACTAACAACTATGTTATAACCTGAAAAAAGCATTAACTTGATCGGTCTACACTTAACATTAACTTGAAGTTAACGTTAAGTTAAATTAGGTGTAGACTGCAAATTAGGTTTTTGTTGTTGTGAAAGAGCTAATAAAGCAAATTTTGAGAGTAATTTATAAAAAAGACATGCAACCAGCGTTGCCAAATTTTAGAATTTCTAAGGGTGAGCTAACAACTGTAAATATTTGCGGCGAACAAATATTTGCATCTCATTTTAGGTAGTGTGGACGTGTGCGACGCACAGAAACAACGCAAGAAGTTTCGTCACGTTCAACGCACACGATCCATACCTGTCAGGTACTTTTTTTCGCGCTCCCCAAATTTGAATAAATATTTCCCCAAAAATCCCCTGTTAAAAAGAAAAACCCCCAAGAAAATCCTCTTGAAAAAAACGCATTTTTAAAAAAGTTCTAAGTTTACACGATGAAATATTTCATGAAATTTTTATAAATATTTGAATAAATATTTCCCCAAAAATCCCCTGTTAAAAAGAAAAACCCCCAAGAAAATCCCCATGAAAAAAACGCATTTTTAAAAAAGTTCTAAGTTTACACGATGAAATATTTCATGAAATTTGTTGCATGAAACTTTTTCTATGGCCAGGGAAGAAATTTAGGTTGAAAAAGTGGTATGAAATGAATGTTTAGATGATTATTATCAAGTTTCTTTACCCCATTTGCATCTCCACAGTTGCAAGAAGCAAATAAAAATGTTTCATGAAATATTTCAACATGTAAATTTAGTTTATATTATTCACGGACTTTTATATTATGTACATACGAGTATGTATCAGAAGATAATTTTTATCACTTATAAAATGTTCCAAAAGTTTACATAAGGCTGAAAATTTTAGAGTTTTTTAATAAATTACACTATGCAAGTCGCAAAATTTAACAAGTTGGGCTCCCTACTGGTAAAGTTAATTCAAGTACCCTGAATACAATGGCGTTAGCCATTTTTAGAAGTTAATCTTCGTATTCGCTATATTTGCGACTTAAATTTTTCGTAGTAAATTACCATAAAAACGAGTTTTTAAACTTTTAGGATGATTTTCAAATTTAAGAGATTCATTAAGAGATTCTGTGACTTTTTTCGCAAAAATTAAAAATTTGTTTAGGAAGAAAATATTTAATTTTTTAAATTTGTAAAGTTTGCATTATACAAAAATTTTTGCGAAAAAAGTTAATTTTTCGAAAAAAAAAAATCGGTGTCGTGATATGTTGTTTTTATTTAGCCGATTTGTATTCGAAAATTTTCGCAAAATTACAAAAATATGGCTTTATAGTACTTTAACATATAAATTGAATATCGCGAATATCGCTAATATGAGCGCTAACTTCGATAAATTGAAATCAGCATACTCGAATTATTTTTATGAGTAGGAGGCCCAGCTTGTAAAAGAAAAAAAGTTGCAAATTCATGCTCAGTGTAATTAATATAAAATGCTTCTATCTTTTTATTTTAAAGTATTTAAAAGATCATACGAACAAATACAAAAACTTCTCCAAAACACAAAAATTAACCCAAAAAGCAAAGACTAATCAAAAACATCGTTTTTGCTCTGATAGTGTGTTATTCTAGTTGTTTTTTCGCGCTCTTTTTTTGTGTTTAAATCGCATTAAGAAAGCGAAGAGATAAAGAAAGGAAAAAATTTTACAGATTTTATCGGTCAAATAAATTAATTTTTGTCTGCATTTTTCCACAAATACAAACTATAGTGCACATATAGTGAGAAGTGGCGACCTCTTAATAAAAGTACCAAATAGAAGAGTTGCTGAACAATATCTAAAAGCAAATTATATTGACTGCATTCCGGTAAAAATCATTCTCCATAAAACTTTAAACACAATTCAAGGTCGCATATTCTCTAGAAATATTATCTCTATAAGTGAAGAAGAGCTTCTTGATTCACTTAAACCTCAAAAAGTAGTCAATGTAAGAAAAATTATGAGATTTGAAGGTAACGAAATGAAAGCTACAGGCGCTGCAGTTTTGACTTTTGATCTCATATATCGACCAGAAAATCTTAAACTTGGGTGGGAAAAGGTCACAGTTGATGAGTTTATCCCAAATCCTATGAAATGCCAAAATTGCCAGAAACTGGGTCATACCAAAAAACGTTGTCGCAATGTAGAGATATGTAAAGAATGCGGGACACCAACACCACATAACCCATGTGGACGTAAGTATTGCGTCAATTGTCAACTAGAGTCTCATACATCGAATGATCCAGACTGTCCAACATTCTGGAAGCATAAGTCAGTAAACTGTCTCAGAATATCAAGACGATGCACTAATCGTGAAGCTTGGGAAATCTTTAATGATAATCCAACACTCAACACCCTAAAGCCCATAAAAAGAAATGCAAAAAATACACAAACCTACGCACAAATTCTAGGTGCACAACCAGCAAAAAATCTACCGACTACAACCAAACAAACAAAACAAAATAAGAAAGACAATGTAATATCAGAAACAATCACCAATACAAACAAACATACAAATCCTCTCACAACAGAAGCAACTGAAAAAACCACAGATTTTCTTTTTAACAATACATCAAATTTATCTGCCTCACCAATATTACCAGAAAACATAACTTTTACTACTCCAACAACACAAATAACCACAGATAAATGTATGCAACTCGCTGTTCAAGATAATCAGAGTATACAAGCCAATAACTCAGAAAACAACATATTCTCAACTCAACAAATATCAATAGCGAATAATAACCAAGAAGAATTAGAAACACTCAAGGCTTTTAGTGCAAATGCACAAAACAAAACACTCTACACAAGTAATGATACCAACACAAGCAAAGATTATAGTCATGAAAATGACTCAATTTTCAGTGATGACAATGCATCAGATTATGACATGAACTTAAATATCGATAAAAACATAACTGAAGAGAGTATTATTGATGAAATAAACAATGGTTTGGGTCTAGATTCTCCATCTAGAACAGACTCAAATATCACATCACCAACATCTAAATTGTACAAATCTTTTCCAGAACTTAATGTAATAATAACACCTAACACCTACAAGAAAGTAAAAAATACCAAAACAGTTAGCAAAAAATAACTTATAAATTTTTATGAATATCGAACTTAATATTTTGCAGTGGAACATACAAGGGTTTATTAACCACAAATATGCCCTTGAGCTTCTAGTCGCATCGCATAAACCGAATATAATAGCCCTACAAGAGACGCACATCGTAGACAAGAATAAACATCTTCTTCATATACCTGGATATAAGATGTATCACCATAACAAGGATTTCGCGCATGCAAAATCTGGCATTGCACTACTTGTTAAACACAATAGAAATGTAACGCAGCATATAACATCAGCTGGCGATATTATTTTTCAGACAATAATAATAAAATCTAATGTTAAAATTCGTATAACCAACATATACAAAGAATGCGACATAAGATTAACAACATCAATGTTGGATAATATATTTCCGGCTGAGGAGGTGCATCATTTGATAATGGGAGACTTAAATTCGCAGAATACTTTATGGGGATCAAGTACTAACTCCACTAGTGGGAGGATTTGGGAAAACTTTGCCGATGACAATAATTTGGTAATCATGAACAACGGATCGCCAACGTTGTTCAACACCAGGAACACCCTCACCGCCGTCGATGTAACGATGGCTAGCGTTGATTTAGCACCTACACTGGTATGGAGTGTTTTACCTATACCCGAAGTTAGTGATCATTTTCCTATAAGGATTACCAATAACACAGATAATATAAAAAAAAAATTTTCTCCGCGATTTAATGACGTCAGAGCAAATTGGCCTCTTTTTGTTGATAAAGTATCTCAAGTAAGTAATCAGTTTCCAACATCGACAAACATAAACCGAGAAGCGGCACAAATAAAACGCATTATTAGAATGTCGGCAAATGAAAGCATACCTTTAAGTAAAAGACCTAAACAAAAAATAACCCTGTTTGGTTTAATTCCCATATTGCTAAATTGATTCGATTAAGACAGATAGCATGGAGAAATTTTAAGAGATGTCGCAACCAGTTCAACTGCTTGGAGTACAGAAAAATATGCGCCAAAGTAAAAAGAGAATGTAAAGTTGCGTAAAAGACAACCAGGGATAATTTTTTAAACTCCTTAAAACCATCAATGGACATTCGCTACTTGTGGAAAAAGGTCAATAACTTAAGGTCTGAGAAGATGAATAATTTTCCCCCAATATTTGCTGATAACAGCAGTTATACACATCCTCGGCAAATTGCCGAGAAATTTGCTGAATACTGGACTTCAATTAGCTCTGGCAGTACACTGGATCGGGACATAGTAACATCAAAGAAAAATTTATTTCTTGTCTTTCAAATTAAGTGTTTCAGAGCTAAACGGCATTATGATGACATTAAAAGGATCAACACCGGCTCAAGACAAAATAACGTATTCAATGATAAAAAAATCTTCCTGGCAAATTAAAATTCCGCCTGTTTGAATTGTATAATAACATATTGTCAAAATGTGTATTTCCCCAGGATTGGAAAATTGCTATTTTGGCACCAATTCCTAAGCCCGGAAAGGATCCCAGTCGACTTGATAGATACCGTCCAATATCTTTGTTACCAGTTCTTTCTAAAATTTTGGAAAAAATATTGGCTAGAGGATTCTGGAGAATAGCAGAATTTCATGTTTCAACAATACAGCACGCTTTCATACCTCGCCACGGTGTCCATAGTATATGTCATCAGATGGAGGAAGTACTGCGGTATAACCTGAAGAATCGTATTCATAGTTTGGTTATTTCTGAGGATGTGGAGAAAGCTTTTGACAAGGTAGTGCTTACTTTTATAATACATGAGATGAATGAATGGGGAATACCTAAGACCATTATGGAATTGATCAGATCTTTTCTTTCCAATCGGAGAGTTACTGTCAGAATAGATGGATTTTTTTCCGGAAATTATACTATTGATAATGGGGTTCCACAGAGGTCACCATTGTCTGTGGTTTTGTATATAATTTACGCAAACTCTTTGGCAAAGGTTATTGAGGCTGTGCCGGGCATGGACTACGTTGGTATTTATGCAGATAATATATTCGCAATTGCTGGAGGAGATTATGATGATGTTTGCTTGAAACTACAAAATCTGGATGAAGCCATCCACCAGTGGGCAAAAGACAGAGGCGCCGTTATACCAATTGAGAAGGCAGAGATTCTACATGTTTGCAGAAAAAGGGAATGTATTATTGACAGAATAAACATCAGGGGTTTTGACATTGCCATTAATGATCATATGAGAATTTTGGGAATATTATTCACGAGAAATTTGCTATGGAGTGCCCATGTAAAACACGTATCATCAAAACTTAGCAAAATAAACAACCTCCAGAAACTAATATGCTCACGAAACAAGGGCCCTCATTTTAAAGGGCCCTGGAGACTATCAAAATAAGGCATCAAACATTGCATATGTGTGGGTGTCGTGTGATTGTAGCATTTGAAAGAGACGTACAAATAAAAACTTCAAACACAATTTGTATTTTGCCGTTGTAGTGAACATATTGAAATAATGTCGGATGATGAAAATACCAAAGCAGAATTGAAAATTTTTTATATTCAAAGTTCTTGCGGTAAAAGCACAACACAATTGAAAAATATTTGCTTTACTTGCAATATTATATTATATTTTTTATTTTATTTATCTTTTTATTTTTTAATGAAAAAAGAACACAACACAGGTGAAAAACACAAAACAAATTATTTTTCTTTTACTGTTTACCCGCGATGTTGTTGCGACGAAAAACACAGAAAAATAAAATTTTTTTGTCGTACAAAAAATCAGCCGTCAAAATAAAAATCAAAACTTTTTGATTTTCTTCAAACAGAGCCGACAACAAATACGTGTACCCGAAAAACAACGACCGCACGCACACAACCTTGTGTTTGATGACTTTTTTTGATAGTCTCCAGGCCGCTTAATACTGCACTTGGAATATGTCAGTCGCTTGTCACTGGCACGCTGTTACACTGTATTACGATCTACGGATGGACTTCAAAGAAAAATTTCAGAACTTTAGACACTGCTATGAATAACTGTTACAGAACTTCATCTGGACTATTAAGAACTACTACATTGGAAAAGCTTAGACAAGAGGCAGGATATCAGAATTTCCAATTTTTGTTGGAAAAGACTGCTGTCAATATGGCATCGAGGGCTATAACAATCCCCTCCGATGGGCTCCACAAAATTTTTTGGAGGCACATTGGACGCAACGAAATACGTTTACCTTCTGCCATTAGGGAAATTGTAATGTTACTTGCGAAACATCGCATATCATTACCAGATAGGCCTGACTTAATTCCTCAAAGATCTGACTGTGTTATGACTGATATAAGCCTAAGCGTTCATAGCAAGAACAATATAAACCCCATTATTTTTAAAAAGAGTTTGCAAACTAAATTAACATCTTTTAGTCCTGAAATGGTAATCTATACCGACGGCTCATTCAACAGTGGTGTAACAACATACTCAGTTATTCAACAAACTGGTCCAGCACATTTTACTAATGTTTTTAGAGAACGCTTACCTGATGAGGCAGGGGTTTTTTCTGCAGAATTGGGTGCCATCAAAGCCGCCATTTCATATGCTATTCAAAAGAAGGTCAAAACAATTATTTGTACGGACAGCCTTAGTGCTACCAAAACTTTATCTAAGAATCATAATGGAACTTACGACAACATCGTCAATTTACCACATGGAAACCCGAAGATATTAATATTATGGATTCCATCACATATTGGTATTGAGGGGAACGAATACGCTGATAAGGCAGCCAAAGATGCACAGAGCATACCTGAGATAACAGACATTCCATGCATTTCAAATGTTATTTCAAACCAATTCCGTAGCCTGCAAAAACAATTTCATCCTATCCAACAAAGACCCAGATATAATTGTTGCTTTACGAGAAGCGACTATGTGATGCTGAGTCGATTGAGAGTTGGTAAAGCAATTTTTAATACTCAGCATTATTTCAACCGAACTGATCCGGTAAAATGCTCCCATTGCAATGTTATACTATCCGTTTCACACATTTTAACAGAATGCCCAATATCCAGGATTGGTGAAGACTTGGAGGAAATAATAGACTGCACAACGGTAGCAAATTTATCATCTATCAGGCAAGGCCTCCTGAGCCATGGTATTCAAGATGTATAGATTAAGTTCGATATTCTTTTGTACATATTTATAAAAATTTCATTTCTTTTGATATTTACTTTTGATTTTCGTAGACTCAATTTGAAAAAAAGGGAAAAAGGAAAAACGATTTTTTCTTCATTTATTTCTCTATATGAATTTATTTTTTACTTTTACTTTTATTTATTTATTTTTTTGGATTATAACGAAACAACAATAATTTTTAGTTTTTGAGCGCATATGGTCTAGTCACCCGGCGCCTTCTGTATATTTTAGAAATTAATTTTTAAGGTATATTATTATAAATAAATAAATAAATATAAAACATTTTTGAAACCACTTGCTAAAAAAATATTAAGTTATTTCCAAAGCGAACCACATGAACTCCCCTAGTTGACTTCAATAAGCCTACTGTTTCTAACAAACTGTATTAAGCAGGAATATGCAGTCTACTTCTTTTTGGAGTTAGAGCCGTAACAAGCAAAATATTAACATGAAGTTAATACTAAACTCGGCGCACAAAAACAAAAAAGTTGGCTGTAGATATGACTAAACCCAACTACCTTCATATATTTCGATGAACTGAATCCGAATTACATTCGATATGAAAAATAAAATAGATTTATATGAAATATAATTTGTTTGTTGTGCTTTATATAAGTTTCTAAGCCTACTACGCTTTTGTAATTCTCAAATGATTTTTGAAAGTTTATGAATAAGGTAAAAGGTTTGAAACTTTTCAAAATTCTAGTTGAAGTGTATTTATGATTTGGTAAAGCACCAATAAAATGTTAACGATAATGTTAAACTTTCTGATAAAACTTAAGTTCAGGCAAACTGAGAGTTAGTAAACTTTTAAATAAAATTGATATGACTGAACTTTGAGTTAATAGGGATTAGTCATTTAGATGGAGTCTAAATTTCTCAATATATGTACATATGTAAGTTAAAAATATTTAAGAAGTAGTTTTAATTATATATCAACTTAAAAAACGTTTAAGGAATTTCCCCAAAAAGCCCCAATGAATTTTTTAAATAGCCCCAATAAAAACCCCAAGCTTCAAATGAAAATTTTCATCCTTTTTTGTGATGACAGTTCCCCTAATTTGGGGTCAGAACCCCTAAACTGGCAGCCCTGGATTCTATCTCATGACTGCTTTTTACGGCGTATGATTACTGTCAATTTGTATCGAAAAACTCGTCTAGCCCTAGTTCTGTTATCATTAACAAATAAATTCAGTAAATTGCGACTTTGGCTCGCACACGAAGGGTTCCGTACGAATACACACATACATATATCCCTTTTCGTGTTTGCTCTTCATTTCATTTTGAAAATTTTTTCCTTTTGCTTTTTCGTTTAACTTTAGTTTTTTTATGTTTTTTAAATTTATAATCGCACTATTTCCCAAAATTAATATTTTACTTATTTAGTAGAATATTAATTGTTTATAAAAACACATTGACATTGATTACTAATGCTGACTTTAGACGACATGTATTTTACATCTGACTTGTCAAATTTCCCACTGCAAAAGTGATACATGCCGTGTGAAACATATGAAACATTGTCAGATGACATTTACAGAAGCAGTCAGATGAAAAATTTTCAATTAGAGCGTGTTCTATTTTCATCTGACAAGGCATCTGACATCAGCTGTATTAAATTATCAAAAGTTTGGTTTGGCTGAAAAAACATTAAAAAGCAAAGAGCGCTTTATATATTTACAAAAATTGTGCAAAAACTCAGCTGTTGTGAACACTCAGAGGTTATGTCAGATGTAATTGCACATGTACGTGTGAAAGCAAATATTATAAACCGTCTGTAAATTGACAATTTTGACAAACATGCGAAGTTACATATGTCTCACACACCTAAGAAGCCATATGTAAAAAACATGTCGTCTAAAGTCAGCATAAGGGGTATTAGCAATTAGAGCAGGGAAAAAGCCTGCCTGTGTAGTAAATGGTACAGTAAGAAAATAAAAAACATCATTGATTACTTTATTCAAGTTTAAGCTTTGATATTGTTTAAGCTTCTTATTGATTGAAATAAAAGTTTGCTACAATATCTTTAGCTTTTCTATGAAATTTTTGAGTAAAGGTTCCCTGATGATCTGCATTTAGCCCCAGTGAAATGCGCATAGGAACTAGCTAATACCCCTTAGTAATCAATGTGTTTTTATAAACAATTAATATTCTACTGAATAAGTAAAATATTAATTTTGGGAAATAGTGCGATTATAAATTCAAAAAACATAAATTTTAGCAATTCCCAAAAAAATTACGAATTTAGTTTTTTTATTCGTTTTTTATTCGTTTTTTATCGATTTTTTTAGTTTTGCCGACTTTTTAGTTTTAGCGATTTTTTTTCGTTTTTTGGTGATATTTTTAGTTTTAGCGATTTATTTTAGTTTTGGCGCTTATTTTCAGTTTTCCGCTTTTTTTTTGTTTTGACAATTTTTTAGTTTTGGCGTTTTTTTAGTTTTGGCGATTTTTTGGTTGGCGTCTTCTTTTGTTTTGATACCTTTTTGATTTTTGGCGATTTTTAAAGTTTTTTAACTATATTTTTAGTATTAGCGATTTTTTAAGTTTTGGTGCTTTTTTCGTTTTGTCGATTTCTTCCTGTTTTAAGCGATTTTTTCGTTTTTTGGCGATCTTTTTAGTTTTGGTGATTTTTTGCGTTTTAACTATTTTTTTTTACTTTTGGTGCTGTTTTTTCCTTCAAGCGCTTTTTTCATTTAGGCGATTTTTTGTTTTAGCATTTTTTTTAATTTTGGAATTTTTTAGTTTTAGCGTTTTTTTTAAATTTCAAGAGTTTGTCTCCTTCGGTTGGTTTCCAAGATACAGTACATTCTCTAAATTACAGTCAAAATTATATTAACTGATAGAAACTTAAATTATATTTGGTGTCAATTGAATTAGCTTATATAAAAATTACAGCAAAATATAATAAATATATACTTAAATGATAAAATAATTAATGCCATCGTCATTTATGCAATAAATATTTAATTAACTAAGAAGAAGCCAAAATGTATGGTCGTATATCTTCAACATCTAACAGATTTTGAGGATTTACATTCTCTTCACACATCGGACACTCATTTAACTCCGACAAAATGCTACAAATAAAAAAAATTAATAGTTAAATTACTTATTAACAAAGAAATTATTGCAGAAACCTACTTTTCCATTTCGGCTCTAAAGCAGGGAAAGTCACACGAAGGACAAGAAGTCATATGCTGTTTAATTATATGCTGACCGGTGGCTATACAAATTGGTAGAGTAGTCTTACAGCTGTAACAAGTCACCTCCATATTTGGTAAATTAGTATCACATATGGGACATTCCATCGTTTCATTATCGATTTCATCGCTAAAGTTTTTAATACCTTTGGGTGCTTTGCGCACAATAGACTCAATCTTTTTTGCATACCGTGAATCAAGATTGTTACGGTATTCGGGACGCATTAACATAGAAGCATACATAAAGGCTGACTTTTTTAGACCCGAACGATGACATTCGATAACGGTGGAGGTTAATATGGGAACGATATCTAGGAAAATAAATAAAACTTTGTTTTTACATAATTACATTTTAAACCCGATTTATTGTAAATAAAACTTACGTAATGGAAATTGTGATATATTAGCGGCAACTTGTACTAAAAGCTTAGCAGCCAACAAATGATTTCCCAACTTTACATGAATTCTTACCAAAGTATAACGATGTAATAATATTAAATTATGCCTCATTTCGGCTGTTACCGAGAGATTATTCCTTCTTAGTTCCTGATACATGGAATACAGTAAATCTCTCGCTGCTTTGTAGTTCCCGGACAATTGTTCCTGATTGGCAATTATGACAGCTGTCTTGGCCGCATCTTTATAGTGTCTCCGAGCCATATACAGTCTAAATAAATAGCGGGGATCTTTGGGTGAACCATCCACTTCACCTAATAAGAACTCAATTAATTGTGCGGCCAGTTGTTCGTTATTAGAAGTGGCTACACAATCTATGGCCATAGATAAAGCTTGAGATTCTTCGTTACTAAAAGAGGAGGCCTTCAAAAGAAACCTTAAAGCTTTAGTAAATTCGCGGGCCAAAAAATAATATTTTCCCGCCAACAATGTATACTTTTCACCTTCGAAATACCGCGCCAAAGCTAAGTAATCACTAGATTTAGCATTTTCATACCTCTCTAGTAGCTCACCATGTCTTTTTAGTTTATTATGCCTCTGAGCCAGAGAGAAGGCCTCTTCCACACAATTGCATAAAACTAAAAATTGTAAAGCTTGCTCTATATCACCAATTTTTTGATAGAACCTGGCCAGTAATTTTGCACTTTCCATAGAACGTGATTCTAAAACAATTTCCGAAGCCGAATGTGGATCGCACAAATGATCGAGGTAGATTCTTACACAAGCATCTAAATCACCTGATATGCGATAACTATTTATAGCTTCTTCGAATTGCCCATCTGATTCTTTAGCTTTGGCATATAAAGCATGCAATTTGGTTGATTTCACATTTGGTAATATTTGATTGGCCTTATTCCACATTTTCAATGAAATATATTGTGAACAAGCCTCATCATAGTATTCACCACGTTCATATAGCCCAGCCGCCTCTGTTATGTGCCCAACAGTGGCTAAAAGCTCAGCACAATCATATAACAACTGTTTATCACTTAATTCAACAGCGTATTGGATCTAAAAAGGAATATGTTCAATCTCTAATTGTAAAATTTCTTTTTTATGAATAATAATAAATATTACCCCTCTTCTGAAGTCACCAGCTCTTATGGAGGTCCTTGCAATACCCATTTTACATAGACGCACGTGCTCTTCATACTCCGGAGAGGTATTTACTAATTGTTGCATTTCGGTGTTATCTATCAAATCCTCTTTATAACCTTTTTCATAGTGATATAAAGCATCAGCGTAATTGCCACTAAAACGTATTAAAAGGTATTTTTATTATTTCACGCATTTAAAACAAAGAAAAAAATTTACTTAAATTCCAATTGCTGAGCATATTCTCGCGCTATAAATGGTACTTCATCTGTATCGTACTTATGAGCCAACATCAATGCCTGTTCCCATTGCAATAAATCTCGACAGATATCTAAGGCATCTTTGGTATATGAGCCTTTCAGAAAAAAATCTTTGGCTTCTTCGTATTTCTCTAGCAAGATGCAACAAAAACCGCTTATTAAAAACACATCCTCCAAATAGCGAATGTCCTCCAAAACATTGACCATAGCAACATCACCAATTTTTCGATAGGCTCTTAAGGCTAAATTGTAAATAAAGTATTAGAACGCCATTATTCTAGTGATCTAAGCTACACATACCCATAGCGGGTTCCAGGTCCGTCAATGCTTGTTCGGCATACTCTAACCAACTTCCTTTTAAATTGATCCTTTCACAAATTTTAAAAGCCTCTGTGTATTTTCTTAATATTAAAAAGTTTTTTAAATTTATATTTTGACTAGTACCGGGTAATACTAAATGTGTGGATAAAGACTGTGTTGCATATTGGCCACCATCAAGGTATAAAACCATTTCACCATCACACAACATCAAAGGTATTTGGGACGCAATCAATTTTGTTTCTCCTGCTCTTAAAGTTTGTTTACCATAGACGGAGTAGCGTACAAATACATGAGTATAAACCAATTTGCCATTGTAGCTGATAAAATGATTAGGTTGGACCAAGTCCCACAAGCAAAGCAAGCAATTTTTGGGAAAATCTGCAATAATAATGGCCTCCTCTAGGGCAGGTAAGAATACGAAACCTTGGCCGTGATCATCTATAAATATAAGTCTTGTACCTTCGGCATCGGTGAACATTTTTGTTACGCCCATATTATGGCGATATATTGTACAGATTTCCCATTTCTCCAAAGAGAAATACACCAATTGACCAATCTATGACATAAAACAAATTCGTATACATAAATGTTAAACACATACAAAAGTACATATCGTTAACTAAAATGTAAAATAACGTAAAATAATTTGTTATAATTTTTCAATTTAAATTTCAATTTGAATTTATTTTCATAATAATACAAATAGCCATATGACCAATAAATATGTACATACATACATATCTATGTATATATTACAGGTAATTACAGTTTTATATGAGACAAGGATAGAAGTATGCCTGCATAATAATAAAACAAAATAAAAAATAATAACAATATAATTCAAAACATAAATCAAAGATATATCAAATTATATATTAAAAACATATACCAATATCGTAAGCTGTTTTTAGACTATTATACAAGCTGTTCGACTTCTGCACAAAATGCTACCCTGATATAAAGTGTTGTTACCATAGCTGCCAGAAATGACGATTTTTTACGATATGGTAAAAAACGATATAACATACTGTGTTGTCATATCGTAAGGTTTTTACGATATGACAACACTGAGAAAGCCATACACTGTGAATGGCTTCCTCAGTGTTGTTATATCGTAAAAACCTCCTTACGATATGACAACACAGTATGTCATATCGTTTTTTGCCATATCGTAAAAAATCGTAATTTCTGGCAGCTATGGTTGTTATTGCTTTTTTAAAACGTTCCATAAACTCATTAGATCAGGGTTAAATTTTCTACAAAAGTCGAACGGCTTGTGAGATAGTGTAAAGCAGCTATTAGCATTATTTACTTCTCCCATACTCATACGTAAAAAATATCATGTTTCTGGAAGCAGTAAAAAACGTTCATGCCTTCCACATGTGATCTTTTGAAGCACTACCGGGGATGCTCAAAAAGAAGCCAGAGCTCTCTAAGTGTTCATAATGTTTAAATTACTAAGTTAGTCAGCATTTTACATTTCTTCAACACGAACTCCAAAATAAACAAAATCATATTCGGTAGCATTGTAGCTTTCAACAATATATATATATATATATATATATATATATATATATATATATATATATATATATATATATATATATATATATATATATATATATATATATATATATATATATATATATATATATATATATATATATATATATATATATATATATATATATATATATATATATATATATATATATATATATATATATATATATATATATATATATATATATATATATATATATATATATATATATATATATATATATATATATATATATATATATATATATATATATATATATATATATATATATATATATATATATATATATATATATATATATATATATATATATATATATATATATATATATATATATATATATATATATATATATATATATATATATATATATATATATATATATATATATATATATATATATATATATATATATATATATATATATATATATATATATATATATATATATATATAATATATATATATATATATATATATATATATATATATATATATATATATATATATATATATATATATATATATATATATATATATATATATATATATATATATATATATATATATATATATATATATATATATATATATATATATATATATATATATATATATATATATATATATATATATATATATATATATATATATATATATATATATATATATATATATATATATATATATATATATATATATATATATATATATATATATATATATATATATATATATATATATATATATATATATATATATATATATATATATATATATATATATATATATATATATATATATATATATATATATCGAAAACTCCGTAATCTGACAAAATCCAAAATGAGAAAATTTTAAGTAATGCATAGTCGTCGTATTTTTCGTTGTAGAGACACAAAAAAATGTGGAACAGTCCGCGGAATGCTGGTATTTCTGGAGCTCCGACCAACGCTTCTGATTTAAATGCTAATGAGATCAATGAACTTTTTATTAACAATCAATTGAATATTGATTATATCGAACCTGATTTCGCACAACTTGCTAATTCTACAGACTGCTTATATTTTTCTAATGCCACTGAAATTTACCTGATAATGCTTTGCTTAAAATTAAATCGACGGCGGTGGGGGTTGATGGTATTTCCATCAAGTTACTAAAGCTCATTTATCCCTATATCAGTAGGCACCTTTTACATTTCATAAGCACTATCTTTACGACTTCTAAATATGATTGGAAACTTCGCGTATCATTCCTATTCCTAAGGTTGAACGGCTAATATCAGGTAGCAATATTAGGCCCATTAGTATTTTACCGACATTATCTAATGTTGTTGAGAATTTAATAAAGGATCAGATTTCCTCTCCTCTCCAAAGCATTTGATCAAGTTAATCATTATTCGCTTGTTATGAAACTTAACCACAAGTATGGCTTTTCTACGTTCGCATGTCGTATTACTTGGTTTTATTTGAGTAATCGCAAACAATTTATTTCTTTGACTTTGAAAGATCTTGCCTCTGATCTTAAACCTGTAAGGTATGGTGTCCCTCAGGGTTCTGTAATTGGTCAAATTTTATTTACCTTGTATATTAATGATTTATTTGAGGAACTACATTATTGTAAACCTTTTGCTTTTGCTGATGATATACAGTTGCTGTGGTCGGCTGAATATCACTTCACTGATTCATTGCACACCATAGTCAGCTAAAACTTAGCTAATTTTAATAATTGGATGGATTTAAACTACTTTAGAGTTAACCCAGATAAAACCAAGGCTCTTGTTTTAATTTCAAATAGATCAGCTAGCTTTGAATTTAACTTGAACATATGTGACTCGTCGATTGAGATTGTGAACCAACTAAGATGTCTTGGTGTAATAATTGGTGATAAATTATCATTTGAGCCCAACATCGATATGTAGATAACGTTTGTTCTAGAGTCTGTCTTACCCTGCGTAGACTGTATCACCTGAACCTCTTCCTACCTTTGAACATCAGTTGCCCATACGCTGCTTATGTCGCAAGTAAACTACTGTATTGAGGTTTACTCAGGTTGCAATTTGAGTAATAGAAAGAAAATTAAATATATTGTGTATCGAATTATGAGATTTGTTTATAGACTGAGGCTGAGGGCACATGTGTTAAACCACGTAAAAAGTTTTCTGAATTTGTCTTTTGAGAATTACTTAAAGTTTCCTTTATTAATCTATCTTTTCAACATTATTAAAGACCTATACAAAGACCTCTGAGCATTGTGCAGATGATATCGTTTAAGTTGTTTTTTGACTATTATACAAGTTGTTCGACTTCTGCACAAAATGCTACTCTGATATGTGTTGTTATTGCTTTTTTAAAACTTTCCATAAACTCATTAGATCAGGGTTACATTTTCTACAGAAGTCGGACGGCTTGTGAGATAGTGTAAAACAGCTATTAATAAATCTGAATCTGT